>MU131015.1:11458-23097 GCA_015039435.1 Imleria badia
TGAGAAGGGTTTCGGGTGATAGGGGTTAGAGATAGGGGCTGGATGCGAAGCCGGGTGTAGGGACTCGGGAAAAATAGGGAAAAATAGGGAAAAATGGTAGAGTCTTGTAGTGTTTGTAACACCATACATACTCCTGTATCGATCCTTAGAACGTACCAACCGTAGTACACAGTCTTGGGCATTCCCAGACTATAAATACTTGTCCTTAGCATTTTCAATGCATCTTTCGCACCTTCCCTCTATTTCCGACCGAAAAGACTTGTTAGGGAGTTCACCACGGAACTTCCTACACACTCCCTACTCCCCTCATCAACAACCACGCCCCGACCAACCAACCAACCTCATCAGACCGATGTTCCGAACTTCTGGACTCCTCTGCCCCTTTCACTCGGACTCACCAGGACCTGCACGGATCCTCTAGGACCCTCTCTGGGGACGAACCCATCACATCCCCTAAACCTACACCTACTAGGAAGCCTGAGATTACCACCTCAGTGTTCCTATCACCTTTACAGCATTGTGGTTGTCACGTCGTTGCATCAGCCTCGTCATCGGAAGACTCTCAGATGGCCAGGATGAGGGCGAGGGCACATTGTCGTTGTGTCATGCCAATGGACGGTGACCTGCATGCAAAGAGTTTCATACATGGTCAGAAACACACCACCCGGAAAGTGGAATTATCCACTCTTCCAGTAGACCAAATCCTTCAATACTCTAGGGCTATATGACCCATAGTATGGTCCACCTACCCCCAAATTTTCAGAATATTCCATCAAAGGATGGGGGAGATATTAATATTCTTCTCCACCCGGGTCTTATCATTCATACTAACATGTTTAACCATTTACTTGATATTTCTTTACACACTAAACCCTTAGCTAAGTGCTAGAGAGAAAAGTTAGAGCTGATACCATGCCCTACACAGCCTTGCACAGCATGAGTCAGGATGAGTCATCTCAAGTCAGAATGGGTCATCATGAGTCATTTCTGAAAGAGTGATTATAAAGCATCTGACAAAGCTTGGTAAGCTATGAGTCAGCATGAGTCAGCATTCTCTTGGCATTAGTAAGGCGCTTTGTAAGCGACTAATGCCTCTGATTGGCCAGCACAGCCACTGTAATTTACTATAAAAGGAGTGTGTCTTAAGGCATCCAGAGAGCAGATTTTCAGACTTCAGAGTTGAATCTCACTTGATTACTGGAATCCCTCCACAGGTACCCTGAAGCGGACTTGTGCAGGCTTATTCCCACGCTCTAGCACTACTAGACAGTTGTTAGGAGTAAAGACTTGTACCTAAAATAGTAGAACAAGTGACATAGGACACCTTTTGGGAGAAAACCCTATATTGGGCAACAAAAGGGAACAGATCCCCAATAACTCGAACTACTAGGACTACAGCAACCTCTGCTACTCTCCTGACTATCCACCCATAAGGATAAGTGATAGCTCAGAGCTCTGCCGAAATTCATCAACTCCTTAGTGTCACGAATACATTTGGGTTATAAATACCATCTGTGTGAGCTAAGCGACTTGAGCAACCTGATCAACAAGTGTAAACAAAGCCATAGCACTAGACGTAGCATTCCTAGGCTATCTTTTGATACACCTTTGCCAAATCAAACTATCCCTAGCAACTCTTTTAGTTATCTAGAAGACTTTAGTGCGTAAATTGCCACCGTACCACCTTACTAACCAGACTTTACCTGAAGCACTCTTCAATTCCTATCACTGCAATGATTGTTGAGGATAGGCAAACAACCCATGTTACTGGTACACTAAGTTTTCCACCAATTCTTATCTAACCTTTCTAGATATGTCTCATCTATGAGATTTATATCCCTAGCTTATAGTGTTCTATCCGTGGAGGCAAAAGCCGTTGTCTGGGGACGAAAATAATTAGTTCTTGTGCTTGTTGCCTAGAAAGAAGACAACAGGACTCACTGACCGGTGACCGGTGACCACCAACCAATGTCATGTGTTGCGTTTACCCGCCAAAAAATCACAAGTCCTCAAGGATTAGGACAATTAGGTACATTCCATTAGCAATCTATCTAATGTAAACTAAATATGGACTCGCTTGTCACTGCCGCTGATCTGTGACACGCTGTGTGAGCTGGGGCTCTGTGTGCTGTCACTCTGTGGTGCTGTGATATGCTGTAATATGCTGTAATATAATGTGTAACTGTGCCAAAAAAGGTGATTTACAGATGATCAGTTCCTCCGTGAAATGGATTCACCAACACTGGATTTCTCAGGTTGCTGCCAACATCCCCATCAATATGGTTGGGATTGCAACTGCTGTTCAAGATGCACTCATACAGTGCCAGGAACCATACTACATCTATAATCTGGTAGTGTTGAAAAGTCAAGTCATGCTCGAGGCAGCGAATGCTGGGAAACCAACCCCCTTTCCATTCAGTGATAACGAGTTGATCGTCAACTCACATGCAGCGTAAGCTGAGGATACTTTTCGAAATGTCCAGAAGGTCTTATGTTCACATTAGGATCGATTGGTGTAGTGCACATTTTGGATCTCCCGATGGCACGTGGTTCCACACGGGTGGAATAGGCAAGCATTGCTTGAGGTGTTTCAGGTCGAACCCAGTCAAGGGAGACAATGGCGTATGGAAAACTCGTCAGTCCATTGATATCTCAATTGGAGTGCCAACAGAACTGAAACCAAAGATGCTCGAAACTCTTGCTCGGGGTGTCCAATATATGTTCGACGACCAGCATGTACTACGAGTATAGCGATTTCCATATTACTGTACATGCTATGGCAACATAGATTCACTGCACGCGCCCGGGTCGGATTGGATTCGAGTTCGAGGCTTGGACTTCCCAAAGTGTGCCCAAATGGGCTCAGATTGTCTTGCTAGTGCGGGTTGACCCGTCCGGAGTGCAGCCGGGGCGGTCCAATCGGCCTGGACTCGGAGCATTTTGAACAACAAAGTCAGAGTCAGAGGGGTCGATCGTATAGCGAGGCATGAAGCAGGACAATGTTTCAAACGCAAAGAATACATGGGCATAATCGAGGTCGAATTACAGAACAGAGCATGAAGATGAATTGGGATACAAATGGAGCCCGGGAAAGACATCAAAAGACGTAGCGAGTGCTGGATCGCGGCGAAGAATCAGCCTGTCCTAAATCGCGAGTTCGTTATAGCGAGCGACGCGTGATTGCTGACTAGGAGGAACAACCAACTCCTCCGAGCCATGGGGTACACCTCCGAGTAAGATGCCGACTCTCTTCATCGCAAGCAACTGCACGCGGTGGCGGTCAAGAAAAGCAGCGTCATAAAAGCACCGGAGACGTACGTTGTGTGCGGCACTGCCGTGGTCGTAAAGGCCACCAGAGAACGCAGCCGTGGCGTCCTTGTCTATATTCTTCTTCAGGGGATGCGGCCCACCGGCATGTTTGTCAAAGAAATTGACAACGTCTTGGACGTATCCTGCGATACAGATCAACGTCCGAGACTCTGCTTGACGCTGGTCTGGGAAGCAAATGTCCAGGAAGAATACAAAAGGTTTGATACAACCCTTACAGTCTTCCCAGCCTATGTGTATACCGTCATCGCTTGGTGATTTTAAACAAGCCATTTCTGTGAGCTCTGAATGGAGAACGGCTTAGGAAGCAGGCTTTGCCATGGTTCGAACGTTGAGTGGTGAAAAGTTGACGATCATGTCGAAGGGTAACTTCACTATCGCGAATTTATCATCATGTGCTACGCATCACTGGCATGATGAACATTGAAAGTACACCGCTCGAAACGTTTTCATTAGAAACACCTCTGAGGAATTCAATAATAGTGGGAAAAATACATACGTCCGCGTGGAACTTGCAGCGCGTTGCAGAACGATAGAAGTTCAGACGATGCGGTACTTGGGACGACGACGAACAACTACGTGCCGAGAGATTCCCAGATTCATAATTTCGGAAGTGATCTATCGTTCTGCAACGGGCTGTGTTCGAAGTCACGTTGATTTCGCGCCCGGGTTCAAGATGCCTTTTTGTCTGGGTCTTGGCACTTGAAAACTCTCTTGAGGAACCTTTTGACAAACCCTAAGCCAAGTGTTCGATCCTTGGTATTTTTGTTTATGGCAGTTAGCTGCGAGGGTCTTAACTAGATTTACGGTCCTTCACCCAAATGTCGCGATGTAGTGACGGGCAAATCGGATTCAAATCCGAGTGGCAGTCACTGATGCCGTTTTTCTCCCTGGTGTTGGCTCTTCATCGTAGCGCGGCGCTCTCGTAAGGAGCATTTGGAAAATCCGTGCCTGGACACTTCAGGAGTACGTCGCCTGCAAGGTCATCCACTTCTACACAGAGGACTGGACTGCTTATCTGGAGCTGGAGCAAGCCACTGGGGTGTCTGCGGAGCAATTGATGGCACTTCGTCCAGGCTTAAGCGGCATTCGGGAGGAGTTACGTCTCGTCTCGACCCGCCAGACGATGCTGGTAGAAGATGTTGCATATCGCTGCTCTGCATTTTCTCAGTTACCGGTATACCCGCAATATGCAGTGAAGGGGAGTGATCGCTAGGACATCAATTGGCGCACGTCCTTGCCGGATCTGGAGGTGTGAGCATCTTTGCATGGACTGCGGAGTCTGGTAGCTTCAGCAGCAGCAGCTTGCCCGACCATATCACCGTATTCAACGGACCTGCAATGTCGCACCTCCCGCCACCCACTGGCACAACCTCTGCCACCACCTCAGTTAGTACCCCTTTATCGCCCCCGATACTGCATCCCATGATCAACACGAACACAATAACACACCCGATCGCTTGCCCATGAAGCCGGCGTAAACCCCTTTTGTTCAGAGCGGTTCAAGACTGACGAGACCCGCACAGCCCGTACTGACCCGCGATGTCCACCTGGACACATTCTTCAATCCCGTATGGATGTCCATCCAAAGCGTCTTTTCGTTCGCCCCGGACGGCACCGTCGTCCGTCCCAAGACGTAGGCGCTGGGATCTTATCTGGGTTATCACGTGGATCGACTCGGTGTCTCGAATCTGTAATGCCTCGCACTTTCAGGGTTTCTCTACTCGAGATCCGAAGCCCTGGAAGAACCTGGCGATTACGGAGCAGGACGACGCCGAGTTTGCGGCATTCCAGGCCAGCGTGAGGGCGGGACTGGTGGGTGAGTGGAGACCAGACCCGCCGTATGGGCATGTGCCGTCCTCGAAGCTCAACGAGCCAGAGCTCGCATATACCTGCGAGGTAATCTATGTCAGTATTAGTCCACTGAAAAGAAGAAAATAAAACTAGGCGTGTGGTTATCCTGAGGATACTCTAGGAACGAACGTCATTCAGCGTCCATCGACAATCTCGACGTGTTGACCCAATGGTAAGGACGAAGCCCTTGGCCATTGCGAAGGAAGACAAGGATAAATTCAATGCATACGGGACACACCAATACTTGTGTAGGGTGTCAGAAGGTGTGGGATAAACGGATAAGACGTCGTGTGGGTTAACGTTCATCGACGATCAAGTGTGCTATACCACGAAGCAGGTGATAACTTGTCGGCTCACAGTGGTTCATGCGTGTTTTCGCGACACAGTGCCTCGGTGGAGGAACGATTCCTGGGAACATAGCCCGCGTGAACAAGCACCGAAAACACGAGGTGATGGAACATGTGCACTGATCTATATAAGTAAGGCGCAAGGTGTATATAATGCGAAGAAGGCATACGCACCACAGAATCGCCGCTGACTCTCATCATTGCTCTGCGACATTGTGTCGCTGATGACGACGTCTCGCACAATGACCGGTGCGTACTGACAATTTTGGCTGCATGAATGCTGATATGTAGCTGGACAAGAGCGTTCCCCGATCATCGAAATCGATGCCGGTAGCAGCATATGGCCAGTGACATTTACAGCGAACGGCGAGTATCTCGTGAGCGGCGGTGAAGAAGTTCAAGTGTGGCGAGTGAATGACGGGAAACACATGGTAGCAAAGAAAGCGCCGAATTTGACCGTGACAGGGGTCCTGTGTCTCGCTGTGTCCAAGGACGGCAGGTGGATCGCAGCGGGGGCAGAGAACAGGGTATTCGTGTGGAACGCAGAGACATACGGGCAAGACTCGGAGCAAGTTTGGGCGCTGGACGACTCTTACGGTGACACTTCTGCACTCGATTTCTCGCCCGACGGGACTCGGCTCGTGGACGCATCGGGCGGCCACGGCACAGCCATCGTCTGGGACGTCGCACTCCGCCAACGAGTACGAACACACAAGTGCGACGGTATCGTGAACGCAGCGAAATACTCGCCACCAGGTGATCGAATTGCGGCAGCCTCTTCTTATTCCGTTCAAGTCTGGGACAGCAATGATGGCCACTTGCTCGTGTACATACCCGAAGGAACTACCCAGCAGTTCAACACTGGTCTCCTCTGGTTCAACAACCACCTCTTTGTCCTATTTGGCAGTATATTCGAATTCGATGCATCCACCGGGTCAGCAGTCTCGGAATGGCCCGCCCCTGACGCCCCTGATAGAACCTCGTGCATTGTCCTATCAAAGTATGGGGAATTCATCGCATACTCTACAAAGAGTACCATCACATTTTGGGACATGTTGACACACACCCAGCTCGGGCTCATCCACCACCCTCAGGACATAATGTCCATCGCACTCTCTCCCGATGACAGCCTTCTCGCAATTAGTGGACGGGGCGGGAAAATTACCGTCAAGAGTCTATCTCCCATTACTGTGAGTATCCATCTTGTAGCGTTTCCGAACATGAGCATTCAACCTCATTATCTCGTCTGTACCCCATTTTTCAGGAACCTGATCTCCAGATTGACGACGCTGCACTCGACTCATGGAAACACGGCCAGCTCGCAAACGCGGAGGCGTTATTGACCGCAGCGATCTCCAGGACTCAGAATCCAAACCACCATGTACTTGCTAGTCGAGCTCTCGTGCGGTCTCGTTTGCAACGGTGGGACGCAGCGCTCGTCGATGCCGAAATGGTGTTTATTGCTCTGTTGTACATACTGTCGCTGACGCTGATTTCTACCAAGGCCATCAAAATTCAGCCGTCCGTCATTGGCTACATTGCAAAGAGTGCAGCGCTTATCGGCAAGGGGGAAAGGTACAAGGGCTATCGGGCGTGCGACATCGCATTCGAGCACTTCCATTCATCTCACGTTAGCTTTCTCCTTCTGGTCAAGGTCTGTATCTTAGGCTTCTTAGAAACTTGAGCCCCTCTTAACCGCTGATACCCATTAGGCTATCATCGTGTTTATGGCTGGAGAGCACCGCGATGCGATATCCCGCGTAGACGACCTCATCGCTACGGTGCACTTCAACGCAATATGCTATGTGGTCCAGGCATGTGCATGACTTGCTATTACACGAAACCATGAATGACATTCGCACTAGGCATATATGTATCTCCTCCTTGGAAACATGCACATGGAGACGAATGACTACGAGGATGCGATACAGTTGTTCGAGCGCGCACGAGCCCAAATGCGATACTACTCGAGTCAATCCCTTTTTGTGATCTCATTGGTAAGCTTTCTAACGGGGTACCTATCGAAAGCACTCACTGTCTGACAGATATCCGGATGGAAATTTGATGATCTCGACAGCACAATTCAACAGCGCCTGTGCGAATCCCTGCACGCAGCAGGTCGCACGAAGGATGCGGTCGAGTGTTTCCACCAAATGTCGAGTGAATCTGGGGAGACGAACCTGCGCGTTGAGCATCTTGAATGGGCGCTTGGTAAGTGGTTGCGCATGCAAGGTATCGTCGCTTATGTCACATTTTCTGTCAGACTTCAGGCAGCGCTCCTCCAACAAACTTGAGCAGCTCGGAGATACAGCAGCGGAGACCCACGTGGCGATTTCCCACTATACGACCGCTTTGTCCCTCCTACCCCCCTTCCCACAAGACATTCTCATCAAGCGAAGCAAGGCATTTCTGGAAACAGGGTCATGGAGTCAGGCTCTTGACGATGCAAACCAGGTAAATCGTTTTTACCTCATGCAGGTCAATCATGTCCACATACCATCATCAGGTGATCACGCTCGATCCGTTGTCGCCAAGGGGCTACGAAATGAAGCATGGAGCATTACACAAGGCAGGAGACTACGACAACGCGATTGATGCGTTCGAGGCGATGCTTTCGAAGATAGTGGAGTCACCTAATCCGGATGTTCAACGTGAGTGGTGTCTTCGTCATAATAAAGATGACATGTTTACATTATCTGACAGAGCATGGTGACCAGTACATCAGCCCATCGAGCACACGAGCGACTATTCGTCAAGTTATTCATCGGACTATACGTCATTCGCCATGTGTGCTCATCAACACCACCACTGGGCGTCTCCATGATAAAGCTGAGCAGGCATCTGCCTTCGAAGCTATGCCAATCTTTAATGAACTTGTATCATCGATGACGACCCGCATCGACTACGTCCGGATCAAGCATGAAGTACGACAGTACTTCCGATACGTGATGCTATCGCACAAGTGGGAAGACAATGAACCCCTGTTGCAGCAGGTGATACACATAGCGGTGTATGACCTGGATCAATCTCCGACTCATGACAAGCTGCAAATGTTCTGCAAGATCGTTCGGAATGCGGGATTTAATTGGGCATGGAGTGATACGTGTTGTATCAACAAGTCAGATCACTTCGTGCTCCAAGAAGCCCTGGTGGCCATGTTCAAGTGGTATCAGGGCTCCGCGATGATGATTGTTTTCCTCCGTGGTGTTGGCTCTCCATCACAGCGCGGCGCTCTCGTTAGGAGCATTTGGAACACTCGTGCCTGGACACTTCAAGAGTACGTCGCCTCCAAGGTTATCCACTTCTACACAGAGGATTGGACTTTTTATCTGGAACTGGAGTTGCCGAACCACAAAGAGTCACCGGAAGTCATCTCGGAGATGGAGGAAGCCACTGGGGTGTCTGCAGAGCAATTGATGGCACTTCGTCCAGGCTTAGGCAGCATTCGGGAGAAGTTACGTCTCGCCTCGACCCGCCAGACGACGCTGGTAGAAGATGCTGCATACTCACTGCTCGGCATTTTCTCGGTTACTGGTATACCTGCAATATACGGCGAAGGGGAGAGTTCGCTAGGACGTCTATTGGCGCACGTCCTCGCCGGATCTGGAGATGTGAGCATCCTTGCATGGACTGGGGAGTCTGGCAGCTTCAACAGTTGCTTGCCTGCCCATATCACCGTATTCAATGGACCAGTGACGTCGCACCTCCCGCCACCCATTCCAGACGCCGAGATGGACATAATGATCACCGCATTACAGACTTCTTCATTTGACCTCGACGTGGCCCTGAGGCTATACGACCGTCTCAACGAACTCCCCCCGCCCCGGTTTGCAGCGAGCCGAATGAAACTTCCATGCATCGCTTTCCAACTCCCATCTTTGTCACCTCATCGGACGCGTTCGGGCCGTGTGTATCGTGCGAACTCGAACGCCTTTGGGATGGTGGAAATCAAAACGCGACATGACCTCTCTCGGATGAAGCCTCTGTATCTCGTTCATCCATGGTTAGATACTCTCCTGGATCGCGACGATATGCACAGTGGCGAGTTCGTAGCGGATGATGTCACGCCCCCACCCTCGCCGACCACAGACGAAGAAGAAATCTCGGACGCGGACATTAACGACGATGCCTCGTCACTCGCCGAACCTGAATCGTCGTTACGCCCTGCTTCCGTGCCTATGTCAGTGGTACCGATGGACAGAGAGACGCGCGCACGGCGGCTCGTTGCGCGTCTCGGACAGCCGTCTGGTGCACTCTTGTTCACACTGGCGACGACGGGTCGACGTGCGATGGACTATAGGCGGGTCGCAGCGGATGGCGCGATCACTGTGCGATTTCAGGAGGACGTCTCGTTGGCTGGTATTCTTGATAATGTACGCACGCTCGACGTATTGTAACTTGTGTGGTATCTCGGACGAGGGACATGGTTTGACTATGCCATTGCAATTCGACGTTTGAACTTGTTGGTTGTTCGACGCGAGTAAGCATATCCTCGCACACGATGGAGGCTTGTTTGATCCGCTTTCACCTAGCCAATAAATAGATCTGATAGCTGATAAGTCTCGTCATGGGATTCAATGTGCGTCGAGGATTCCGGTGTCGGATAAATAAACCTGGACATTTCCTCAAGATCTGCTGGAACCCGGCCCGTCCATGAGTCCGCCTTCGATCCCAATGTCAACTTGAAGGCGCGACCGTGATAAATGAGGACCGACCGTCACTCCAACCGATAACGCAGCGCGATGCATCGAGTTCGAACGAGTGACTCTGCGATCGCATCTAGCCCAACCCTGCAGGAAACCTGAAGCGTGTGGAACGCATCAAAGGCCCGATTCCAGTAGGTCGAGGTCCGAAACCCGTTAGCAAGGTTGTCGCCACATCCTCTGTAGAAGCGCCAACACTTGTGAAACTTATTCCTTACTGCCAGTAGCAGGAGCTCATGTTTTAGCTGACTGTGTCGCTTGGAACTCCCGACCCAAAGTATCCATGTTGTATGATGCGATATGATACATTAAACTTGACGACGAATATGATTTAACTGATAATGATGACGAAATAGTGAATCAAGCTGGAGTCGAGTCCCGGCCACCTATGGGTTCATTTGGGAACGCACAGCAGGCCTGACTTTCATTCTCGAGCCTGATCCGGACTTCTGCATAATAGACAGACAATAATCGACAAAAGAGTGTTGAAAGAGAGAATCAAGCTGGAGTCACGGCCCACGGGTCTTGGACCACCTGTGTACCTTGAATCAAGGGACACAGCAGGTCCGGAAATTCCTTCTCGATCCTGTTTATTCCTGTAGGATGATGTTTGGACTTTTGCATCGTCCCAACTCCTCCTCCACAAACGCGAGAGCTTGATCCAAACAAGGACGGGTTTCGGGTTTCTTTGACCAGGTGGACTGAAGGAATTCCCAGAGGCTTGGGGATCTGAAGCTCTGACGCGGGTTTTCTTCAAGTTTAAACCGTAAACCCGGGGCGCCTTATTCACGATCCGCCTTATACATTTCCTATTGTCCTCATTTCTTTCTCTTTCTTCTTCCCTTCTTCCCTCTCTTTCTGTCTTCATTGCCTATGATGCACGCGTCATGCGGTCCGGTTTTGCTGACTCGCCAGGAGCATCTTGTATATGATAACATTGCTATTTATTGCAATTATTCTCTCTTACTAGTCTTACCAATCTCTTTGATACCTCTAAGTATCTACCCTGTCAACAAGGCCCTACCAAATCTCACATCGTTGGCTGCGGCTCGCGAATAGTGCGTCGCCTAGTCAACTTGTCCATGTCCACTGTCGTCTGCCGCGCCGCAGTCATGAATAAAGTTGCGGAGGCCTCGTGCGCTCGATTTGTGAAATTCATCAGGCTATGATGCCCCAAAACTGGCAGACCCAATGCTTCGAAACCAGGAGACATTCGTTCATAGTAAGTCAAGGGTCATGGAGGTCTGGGGCGCTCCGAGTCGCTATTATTACCTGGAAGTCTGAATACAGTTGCTCATCAATCTGCCCTTTTACCAGGCTCCTACACAACCGTCAGGGTAAGTGCAAGGCTAATCCTAGTAGCATAGTAGTCAGTCACATGACTTTGTGCATATTTCATACTCCGTAA
>MU131015.1:25715-38383 GCA_015039435.1 Imleria badia
CTGCCCTTTTACAGCATTTATGTTCCTGCCCCAGGTAGCCGAAATAAATCCATTGCCCTACTACAGTTGCGGACAAGCAAACTCGACAAGTTTGGCGACCCAACTTTTACACAACCACAAATTGTCAGAATCGACGCATTTTCACGCGCTGAGTCCAGATCTGGCGTTAGTTTGTGGCAAAAAGAATATCTGCAGCCAGTACCAAAATTGTCGTCTTTGCCTGTCCACAACTGTAGGATTAACGCAACAACTGGAACTGATCCATGGACTCCCCTAGTTCAAATTCCATGTATTCAGACTTATACATTTACAAGCCTCTCGCCGATCTTCGCTCGATTCGCTTGTTAAATCTTCTGCCAGGTACCCTGGGCGAACCACTCGAGTATTCGCTCGACGAATATGGCTTGGACAACGTTCCAGAATATACCGCCATCTCTTACGTCTGGGGTGATCCCTTACTCGAGCGCCAAATCGTCTCATGTGGAGGCAAAAGACTTGATGTCACTAAAACCCTCCACGATGCTCTCGTCAAGTTACGCGACGTGCAATGTTCCCGGCTGCTCTGGGCAGACAGGATCTGTATCAACCAGCAGGATGTCGCAGAGCGGAGCCATCAAGTGAAGCAGATGGGCGAAATATTTCGAGGCGCCGCAGTCGTGACCATATCACTCGGCGACGACGACGAAGGCGAGGAGAGGGAGATCTTAGCCTTTGTTCGCGATATGGTTCATCGTTTCGATGGGGAGGGGGACATGTCCACCTGGGAGGGGCGGAAGTTTATCCTCAGGGATTCTCCATCTCGCAATTGTGAACACAACCCTTTCGAAGGTCTCTTGCGACTCTTCAGGAAACCCTGGTTTTCACGCACTTGGGTCATCCAGGAATACGGGCTAGCCAAAATGGCCATAGCCATGTTTGGAGACCAAACCATCCCTTTTCATCACATTGGAGTAGCAGCTCTCACCCTCTTAAAGTCCTTCCGGGAGCATCTCGTGCCCCTCCAAGTGAAACAAACTGTTGACATGGTCAACCACCTATACTTGATGTTCTCACCCGACGTCTGGCTTCGCAACTTTACGCATCTCATCGATAACGCGCGGCTTTTCCAAGCCACAGACCCGCGTGATAAAATCTATGCCTTCCTCGACCACCCGCTCGCCCGTCTTTCCTCCGGTGAAGCCATCATCGAACCAGACTACAGAAAATCCATCTTGGAGGTCTATCGAGAAGCCGCAGTGACGCTCATCCAGCGCGGCGAAAGCATTGATATCCTGTGCGCTGTGCAACACGATCCCAACGCGTCTGCAGTGGATCCTAATTTCCCGTCGTGGGTGCCAAGGTTCGACAAGTACTATGGCAGCCACGTACTTGGCCGTTTCACGAGCGATCATCTTGCCAGTGGGAACAATCCCTTTCCCCCCGAACTCATCCCCAAAGACTGCACGTCGAATAGCCTCACCGTTCGCGGCATCTTTTTTGATACCATCTATTCGCACACCCTCCTCCTCGACTCACCCGCGTTCGACCTCACAGACACAGACAACCTGATCAACAATCCTGTCAGTGCGATATGGACCGCAGGGAAACTGGGCACTACAACCGCTTCCTATCCAAGCGGTGACACGATGAAAAAAGCGTTTGTCTCCGCGCTCACTGCTGGGACCAGTTTTCTTGGCAGCACCCTCGATGCAGACTTTTCTGCCTACTGGCTACGCATATTCGAAGCCAGATTCGACCCGGAGGACTGTACAGAGTTTGAGGGCCGCTATCACCGCTCTCTCCGTCGTCTCGCGGAGGGGGGCTCGTGGATGCGGTTCCAGGATGTGATTTCGGACGTGTGCAATGGGCGCAAGTTCTTGTTCACGACGAGGGGGTATTTCGGTGTCGGACCTGGGGCTACGCAGCTCGATGATCGGATCATCGTGCTTTTTGGCGCTGACGTGCCGATGGTAGTGCGCCCGAGGGAGGACGGGCGGTATACACTCGTGGGGGAGTGCTATGTGCATGGGATCATGGCTGGGCAGGTGGTGAGGACGTGGCGGGGGACGTTTCCCCGCGGAGTAGGACAGCCGTTCGTGTTGAACGACGTCGCCTATTCTCAGTTTATGGAGGCGGAGCCGTTGAAACTTGAACTGGAGGATATCGAGCTTGTCCGACGATCTGTGGCAGAAACAGTCTGTTTGGATGAAAAAAGCGTTCATCTCCGCGCTCACTGCTAGGTCCAGTTTTCTTGGCAGCGACCTCGATGCAGACTTTTCTGCCTACTGGCTACGTATATTCGAAGCCAGATTCGACCCGGAGGACTGCACAAAGTTTGAAGGCACGGACTTGTCGACGAGTGTTTGATATTACAAATCTATTCCCACGATTAAATATGCTTATCTTGCCGCGATTAAAGCCCCTGTCTCTACCATAATGTCTTCGTCACCTATTCTTCCCGTCACCATCCCTATTCCCCGAAAGCGCACAACATATTATCAACGCCTCTTGCTTGCAGATTCTATCACAGCGATGCTGGTCGTCGCTACAGGTCTTTCACTCTACGTCGACGCTCCTTTCATCAGGTTTCTCATCACGATGGCTTTTGCCATCATGGCGCTCTACTTCGGCATGCGGGCAACGATCCAGGATGTTCAACTATGTATTTATCTGTGGCGCATTTTCCTTTATTTGTCCTTTTGTGTGCTGGCGGGAGTGGATGGGACGCCCACCAGTGTCCTTTTTGGTGAGTGATGCTATGCCGTTTGACATTAACGATTGACGTAATCATATCAACTTGGCAGTTCCCATTGTCAATGTTATGCCTGACATTATATGGAGGTACCTCATGGGTTACTGTGTCAGCGACGACATACCGCCGAGGCTGTTCTTCGTTAGCCGCTTCTGGCCGCAGATCGCGAGGGGCTACTTCGCAATTCGCTCAACATACCGCCACCACGCACAAATCGTTCTACCGCTCCACTGGGGGATTTCAAGTTTCGGTAAATTTTATCATTCAATTGCAGACATGCAGGTACGTACGTATTGCTAACAGTTTCAAATCTAATATGCTTGCCAGCCACTTGACCAATATAACTTGCAGCTCAATTATACAGGCGGCTCCGAGGAAGACCCAGAGAGGAAGCCTCTGATGAGCGATGTGAACATCTGAGTCCCTCATCCCATATAACTCAGCTCGGACTTTTTATTGGTGCAGTCGTTTTGTATACCAACTCGTAGCTTTTTACTCGGCATCGATGTTGTATGGAATTGGCTGGTTGCGTGCGTGCGAGCGTGGTTGTCTCTTCAGGCTCAACCGTTCGTGGCCCAGGCTGGGAAGTGCCTCTTTGTTGCCCGGTTCGTCTCGCTCGATGTCTCGCTCGCATGGATCTCGCCTCTCCCCAAGCATAAGCTAGACGCTTTCGGATTCATTTACTTGCCTCACAGAATGGGTGGACGAAGGACGGTCAGTATGGCGCTACTCTCAGCTTCAAGTTATCCGACACGCGGTCAGCTCAGGCACACATCCAGAGCTGTACCACCTGTAAAACCAACTCGCGAAACAATGATCGACGTTCGCGTCAAAGAAGAGGACATGGGGGATCGAGTTGACAAGTCCGTCTAGAATATAAACTCACCTAGCAATCCATCGGACTATGGTAAATCGACCGGCTCGGCGCGTTTCACGTAGCGGGGGACGTTTCCTCCTGGAATGGGACAGTCATGTTGAACGACGTCGACTATTCTCAGTTTATGGGGGCGGCGCCGTTGAAACTTGAACTGGAGGATATCGAGCTTGTCTGACGATCTGCGCGGTTGTAACATTACAGTGTGCTTTACACCTCGCAGTAAGGTAACATGCCCTGATAGCGATCAGTACAAGGGATCGGGGCAACGGCCCTTGGAGAGGCGTTGGCAGAATCAGTCTGTTTGGAGAGAACTTGGTGGCGGCAGTCAGGTACTCCCCGAACAGACCGCCTCTCATGCAGGGTTCCTCGATGGTTGCTGGACATGGGGGTAGTTGGTGAGGCGAGTGCGCAACCCTGGTGGCCAACGGAATATCGGTTTATATACGCGTAACCTCGTGTTCATCGATAATCAGATAGATCAGAGGGCAGGCCGTATTTCATCCGTTCATCACCCCCCTCTGACCCAAACGTTGGGGTATTCGGCACTGTCAGACGTCGAAGGGCTAAGGGGAACCAGTCACGCAGGGGATGTAGAGGCAGATAATCAAGTATATATCCGTACTTTTTTCATCTAGCAATACGATCGTATGCATATATAGAACCGCCGTGTGCGCCTAACGGGGGTACTATATTAACGAGCGGACAACAACATGAAACGCAGAGTCATTACCGCCATCCCTCCTCACGTGCGTCGTTTGACCCGCGGCTTTGGAAACACCAATGGCGTGCTGAGTACGGCTCTCTTCGTCTCTCCGGCACTATCAGGAAGACCGAGTCGTTTGAGATCGTGAATGGTCAACTTGCTGATCTTGCAACCTAGTGACTTGAAGAGCGCGTTGATCCTAGCGGTGGGATGTAACTCGAAAAGACCTATGAAGATAAAAAAAGTGACTTACGTGGCAACTTTCTGACTTAGATCATTCGCAATGATCGTTGTATCCGTCGCATAGTCGTCGATACGGAGACATAGCGCAAACATGTGTGTGAGCAACAGTGTCTCAGTCTGTGATGTCGATTGCGGTCTAGAGGGCGAGCGTCAGTGAAACTTGACCCGGCCACGAAATGAAAGAGCTCCTAACTCTGTTGACCCTCTCGGGGTCTCCGTGAATCTTGACATCAGGCCATCAATCACGATCGAAGGGACAGCGGATAGCTTCTCGTATACGGTTAACTTGTCGAATTTACGAATGGTAAGGTTTCGGAAGGACATCATGATCGAGATGTACATCAGGATCTTGCTGATCGTGACGCAGAGCATATCAACCTCCATGACCCACGAGCAAAGATTCAAGGGCAACTCACATGTGCGTCTTACTCGGGGACGGGGAAGCACAAACAAGATTTAGGTGTTGATTGACCCAGTTCGATCGTTGGTATGTGAGGAGGGCTTTCCGTTCCATGCCCGAGCTGGCTTGGATGATCGCCGAGGGTGATAGGGTCTTCCACTCCACTTCTGGGATGACGTTGTGCAAAGGATAGATTTCGGAGGGGGTCTCTGCATCTGGGTCGTAAGGAGGCACCAAGCGCGTACTGTCAGCCGTTGCTTGCGCCTCCTCTGTCGGACGCGTCAATCATCTTGATCCTTGCCACGAAATGGATGGGAACGTACCCCTGGATGGCAAAGCTTGTGTGTTCCGTTGTATACTCTCCTGGAGGTGATCTGCGACCGTCTCCATCGCAGATGCATCCACCTTGTTTCGTTCTCGGGCCTTGATGGCTTGCTTGGCCTTTTTGGTACCAAAGGACTCGCCCAGGGCAGCGCGAGCTTCAAGGCGCTGCAAGGTGGAGACTTCTGCAGGCTTGAGGGACTTGAGAGCCTTGACTTGATGTGTTAGGATATGGAGGGGCGCCTCGCGAATTGTCGTCGTCTTGGTGCGCTTGTTATGCACCGCGACAAAGTAGCTGGACGACTGGGTGAGGTGAAAGATACAGCAGGACCACTTGGAAACGCACCGAGAACCAACGGATGCCCGCCGAGTTTCTGAGGACGAGAAAAAGTCGACGGCATCGGTCTCACCGGCGACTAATGTGGGCAGCTCTGCAAACTGGGTGTCCTCGTCCACAGTGACTTTTTCTGTCTGATAACAGTGGAACGGGGTGGACTTTGGTGGTTTGATAGCAGGAAAATTGGCTGTGACGCTTTTTAGCCTGCACGACCACGAGCGAGCGTTCTGGTTACTCACCAAGGACAGGGCCCAGCTGGGATTTTGGCTGGCTAGACAGCGCGAACGAGATCTTGGACTCGTTGTCGTCGCGCTTTCGCTTTTTTGAAGTCGACGCGGACGCCATTGGTGGACGTTGTCGCCAGACTCGGTGGGCCCCTCCTTGGAGCCACCTTACACGACGACAAGGTCTGTATCTTGATCACTTTATTTACCTGGTGCTGACGCCGTCGCCAGTGTCGCTGCTGTGCTCGCCGTTGCGCTAGTTGCTCCGTCGTTACTCATTTTGTCGTTGACCCATCGCACTGACCACCGTGGTCCATTCGTTCCTCTGCCACCATGTCCGAACCTCCCTCTCAACGTCAGAGTCCATCTATTCCTCCACTACTAACCCACGATATCAAGTGGGAAGACGAGCAAGTACTACCGCCAAAACTCGAAGACCTCGACGACGTCAAGCCCCCACCTGAGACACCATCCGTCAAGACAGAGCCCTCACCTCCCCCTCTAATCAAGCGAGAAAAGTCAGAATCAAGCACCCCAGCACCCGCAAATGGGAGACCCAGACGCGCAGGTCCTCAGCTCATCGGTGACCTCCCCCTTGCGGAGGAGGCTGCCCGAGCGACCTTTACCGAGCTCCCCGCAAATCACTACCAATACAACACACTCGGACGTTCACGGGAGGCTCTCGAAAGCATGACGTGCGACTGCGTCTACGAGCATGGTCAGTTTCACGATTTCTCAGCTTAGCAGTAGCCTTGAATACGTAGTAACCAATTGCTTTCTGGTGATGGGTATGCGGTCGGGCGCCTTTTCGTTATTGTAGGCGTGGACGACCCGTCGGATGCATGTGGGCAGGGCTCGGATTGTATCAATCGGCTCACGCAGGTAGAGTGTCTACCGGACGACTGTCGGTGTCGGGCCCATTGCCAGAACCAACGGTGGGTACATCATTTGTGCCTCTTTCCCGCACGTCTCGCTTGAGGTGACGCTCATCCCATCCTCTTTCCACAACATCGAATCTAGGTTTCAACGCAAGGAGTACGCCAAGATCGAGATCGTATTGACGGAAAAGAAAGGATTTGGGTTGCGGACTGCTTCTGATATATCAAGGTACGTCCATACTGTACCCATACCATCCAGAACCGATTTACGATTCACATACATGACAGGGATGCGTTCATTTATGAGTACATCGGCGATGTAGTCTCTCATCCATCATTTATGAAGCGCATGCGGGACTATGCCGAAGAAGGTATCAAGCATTTTTACTTCATGATGTTGCAAAAAGATGAAGTTCGTACTCCCCTTCTCTTCTTTGCGTCTCACTCACCTCTATGTCGTAGTACATTGATGCGACCAAAAGGGGCGGCATTGGTCGGTTCGCAAATCACAGCTGTAGCCCAAACTGCTACGTTGCCAAGTGGCAGGTAGGCGAGCGCGTCCGGATGGGCATTTTTGCAAATCGGTCGATCAAGAAGGACGAGGAATTGACGTTCAACTACAACGTAGACCGATACGGGTACGTCCGCATTTCTACTTTAGAATGTCAACGATCGAGTAACTCGCAATCCTCAGACACGAACCACAAGCATGTTACTGTGGAGAACCGAATTGCGTGGGCTTCCTTGGCGGCAAAACTCAAACAGACATTGGTGGCATGGACGATCTTTATCTCGATGGTACGTGTCTCTCTTCTCGGATCCCTGCAATCTAAATCTTATCTTGGGTCGGTAGCTTTGGGCATCAGTGATGAGGTAGAAAAACTAGGACTCAAGGGCAACAAGAAGAGAAAGAGCAAGAAACTTGACGAGGATTACATGGTACCTTTCGATGCCTTGAATCTTTGTCCCGGCTGTGCTCATCAACACTTTTCACAGCCCGAACTCAAGTCTCTGGTCGAGAAAGATATTCCAAAGGTTGTACAGGCGATCCGGCAGACATCGAGCAAGAAAGTCCTTTCCAAGCTCCTCACTCGAATAAAGGTGCGTTGCGCCCTCGCCGTTTCAACGTCGGCGCATCAATTAACTTGGGTAACCACAAGATCACGGAGAACCAGGCAGCTTTACGCCAAATTATGCGACTGCGTGGGTTTAGTCTTATGACGAATATACTTCAAGACCACGCCAAGGATGTGGAGGTCACCATTCTCGTGCGTTTACCATGTTCTCTGGGCTTCGTCTGCCTCATTCTGCGGTCATTTCTCAATAGGCGCTCGAAGCCATGGTCAAGTGGCCTCTCATTCAGCGGAACAAGGTCGACGACTCCAAGATCAGAGTTCCGGTGCAAGTCTGCGCAGAGTCGGAGAACGAGGGTATGAAATCGTTGGCGCTCAAGGTATGTTCGTGTCGTCCGTTCGAAAGGCCTGTATGCTCATACCAGACCTTCCAGCTTCTTGAATACTGGGATTCCCTCGAGGTAGCTTACCGTATACCAAAGCGTCTCAAGGTAGTACGTCGTGTCACCTTGACTCTCGCATTCGATCTCTCGCTCACTGTCGCATGCATGTTGTGTTGGTTTCCCTAGAATGGCGAGGAAGAGACGTCAGCAGAGTCACCCTCGATCATCACCCTCAAGTCGCACGACGACAATCGTCCACTGAAGAAAACGCGCTGGGAAGGGGATGATATCCAATTCAAGCCTGCAGAGCCGCAACCCGAGATGCCCATGCACGACCTGCAGACACAGCAAAGATTAATGTTCACGACCCTGGCAGAAACAAAAGCCGAAGCCCAGAGGGTGAAGAAGATGCAGGATAGCAAGATCAGAGAGATTATCGCCGCTGCGACTGCTGCAGCCGAGGCCGAGGCTGCGCGACTGGCTGCTGTTGCTGCCGCCGCCACTGTGGAGCCCCCTCCGGAAGTGGTGAAGAAGAAGCCCAAGGCGCCGAAAAAGCCACAGCCCAAGGAGGATAGGGAGGCGAACAAGGAAAAGAGGCTGCTCAAGCTCGTCGGCGCCGTGGTGGTCAAGTGTATGAGCAAGTACTCAGGCAAGATGGACACGGACGTGTTCAAAAAGTATGCCAAGGAGGTACGCGCGTCCTTGCTTCCTTGTTGCCTCTCTTCTTACGCGTCACGCGATCTTGCGCTTTTGTTCGCACAGCTGACCCATATCATCACCGAAAAGGAGAAAAAATCATCGTCGTATAAAGAGGGTCGTCTGGACGCGTTGTCGGACGAAAAGATCACCAAGATCAAAAAGTTTGCCAAGGATTATATTACGAAGGTGCTTCGCAAGCTCGAAAAACCAAAGTCGAAGCATGGGAGCGCGTCCAGTAAACCCCCATCTCGCCACAGAGACCGAGATCGGGATCGGGATCGGAACCGAGGCGGACATGAACCCTCGGGATCCGTGCTGTCAGGGTCACCGAATGTCCACCAAGACGGTGAGGACGGGGACGGGGATGGGGACGGGGAAGACGTCGAGATGGTCATGTCCGTCGAACAAGCCATGGATCTCGGGTCCGACAGCGAGGACGGCGATCACGGCCCCGCAGATGCAGAAGACGGCAACGGCGACGCAGACATGGACGTGCAATCGTCGTCGGACAATGACATGGATCACGACCCGTCGCCGACCGAGGGTGTCTCGTCGCACGTCCACCCTCCCGCGTCGGTGAGCGTGACGCCCATCACGCCGCCTCAACAGCAGCAGACGCTCGACCCGCGGCTGAAGCACCGGAGCGAGGAGTCGGGGTGGGATCCAGACGCGATCAGGGTGACCAACGGACTGAACGAGGTGCATGCGTAGCGCTGATGTATGGGGACTTTTACTTTGGCTCGCGTTTGTTATTTATTGTAAGGCTATCACTACTCTAGGTTCACCCTTGTTTTGCCAGCATACGCCAATTCATTCGATCCATCACTCTTCGCTATATCCTGGATTTCTTGTCACACCACTCACTGAGGACCTGGTCGAGTACAGAACAGCAGAAGTTAGATTTATAGCAAAGTACATAAATACATGACAAAAATGCACGACAGGAATGATTTCAATGAGATCAAATCGCCGGCGAGATAGATATCGTCATCTGAGGACGATGTTGGGAAGTAGCGTGTAATAGTGTGTTGGTCGGAAACGACCAGGCAATGGGATGCGCAACCCCAAAGACGCGTCAACGCTGCGTGTATGCGCCCTCGAAAACCGGCCAGACGTCCATGACGCAACTTGACGCGTTGGGGATCCACATCCGAACTCGAAAGTAAAGTATCTGGCTATACTCACGAGAGAAAATCCAGCTCATCCGGCTCAGTGTCCACACACCGCAAATGCTGTACCGCGCTCGCCTTGATCCGCTCGAGCACCTCGCGCGGTGGACCTTTTATCGTCTTGGCGCGCGTAGGCGCCGGGTACGTCTGGCTCGTGCTCGATTTGGCCGCAGTCGGGCTGGTTTTCCTTCAACTGTTGGGACGACGAGTGGGGAGGACTGGTCATGCGATCGCCAACGTGCGTCGTTCGTCGTGTGAGCTGCTGAAAGACGTACCCTGTGTCCGAGGCCGGTCGTCGTAGTTGTCCTCCTTTTTCCGTTTCTTGGGTTTGGCGACGCGCTCCAGAGGTCGCTTGTCGTCATCTTCTTCCACTGGTTCGATGATCTCCTGGGCGGGTCCTGCTCTGATATTTCCCTTTCCTTTACCCATGGATTCGAAGTTTTCCCCTTTCTTGATGTCTTTGGCCGGGCGCGGCGCGGGCTTAGGCTCGATGACAGTTTTGGGTTTCGCAGACGTTGGGTTGGTAGCCTTTCCCTTCTTAGCGGGAGGTCCGACTATATCGTCGTCGTCGTCAAGGGATACCGGCCGCTTCTTCATATCTGCTTTGGGACACTTTTCATCATGCGTCCTCTCTTCATCATCTTCCAACGTCTTCTTCCCAAAAGTTCCTGCACCAGCTGCCTTTACGCGCGTGGTTGTTTTTAACCCAGATGCTTTTAAATCACATGAGACTTGGCCTGTTTTCTGACAAGTGGTGCATCGTCGTCGGTGTCGCCATCATCCTCATGTCGTATGTTGCGCTTAGAATTGGATTTAACTTTACGAGGAACCTCGACAAGCGTATCGTCGTCTGGATACGCATACATGAGTGCCCGAAATATCAAAAATCAAGTCATACATACCGGAAACGAGTACCTCCACCAATTCCTTTGGTTTCGGTTTGGGTTTCGGTTTGGGTTTCGTTTTCGGATTTCCATCCTTGGTAGATGGAGCAGCGCGTTGTTTTCCTTTTCCTTTCGACGTGGACTTGGACTTGGTGTTGGCAGGGAGTGACTGTGCCGCGTCAGAGTATAAAAGAATCTCAGCACAGAACGCATGGGAGGAAAGGGGAACGCACCTGGTGCTTTCTTTTTGCCTTTTGCCGGGCCGCGGCGCTTTGGAGGAGGCTTTGTAGACGGGCTGGCTGCAAACCGTTATGCATATCAAATCAAGCACAAGAAAGCCAAGTCTTACCTTGTATTTTGACAGCTTTCGCCTTGCCCTTGCGGGCCGTGGGCTTGAAACTCCCTGTATACGTTCTCAAAAGCTGAACTCGGATACGAAATGTGTGACGAACCAGCTACAGCCTGACTTTCTTCGGCAACGGTGGCCGCTGATGCCTGACGCGCCTTGGAAAGCGACAGACGCTTGACATCTGTTGGACGTGGCTTGGAGGGAGATTCACCAGAGACAGTGCGCGCAAGGAGGATATCCACCAGCGGGTCCGAGTTAACAACGTAACGAATCCATCACCGAAACGACAGGTCGGTTCGGCCGACAGATGATGTATGCCTCATGATTTCCTCATGCTCGCTTTCCTTTTTCATGGTCACAGCCTCTCTCTTTCATATGAAGAGGTAGAAATTCCATGTATTTCCCCCAGTCGACCTCTTACAGAAAATCTTTGGATCGGTTCTGACCGATTGAGTTCTACTCGACGAGCTACGACTACCCCGTGTGAACGTCTCACTCACGAGACGCCACAAACACCATCAATGGAGGCACGACGGAAACACACGGTGGACACGGACCCACCGCGATCACGAAAGCGAGCTTGTTGTCGTTTCAGACGCTCAGCTTTGCTCTCTTCTGCAGAGACGCCGAGCTTGGCTTGCTGTTCGACCACGAGCATCGTACATCATGATCAATGTCTCGGTGAGAGGCATCTTAGCGAATTTGCCGCGAAGGCTGTAACTCGGGAAGTGCCGGCTTTGGTAAGGTGCTCGCGTACCGGGTTCGAGGGTTTCAACCCCCTCACGGTCTATTATCAACTAACTAGCGGGCAAGGCGAAAATACGTACCTTACCCGACGCCTATGGCGCTTATTTCGCTTGCGTCGGCTAATCCGAAAGCACGTGGTTTTGCCATGTGGTTTTTCCTTGCTGAGGAACGGGGCCGCGCGCGCAGTGCGCCGCTCTTCTTGGGCCGAAGGCCCAAAACCGAGCCTTTGGCTCGTTGCTACCCTTGGGTCATCCAAGTAACCACGCGGCATAACTTCACGTTCTCCGGGGCATCCGCGTCTTCCTTTGAGGTTCATGCATTATCTGATTCACAAACAGCAAGCCCCTACCCAAAAACACACAAGGCACGTTCCTCACCGCTAGTTTTCAATTTCCCTCTGAAATTTCCAGAACAGCATGTCCTGTTCACTTAGTGTGACGACAAAGTTGTTGGGGTCGACCGTCGCTGGTAGACGCTTTGGACGGACGGGAACGCGATGAGTGGGAGGCCGAAAGGTGGCGGAGTGGCAACGAGGGGTATTGAGCTGCATCGAACGAGGGTAGAGGAAGACCACTGCGAGCAGCGTGCAGGGGGCCCGGGGCGGCATGGGAGCAGGAATGACGGCGAGATGGAGGGGATAGATAAGGAGT
>MU131016.1:0-38134 GCA_015039435.1 Imleria badia
TCAGAGAACATAGGGACGTCGAATGACTGGCAGTCACATGGGGGGTATGGTGGTTCCGACTTTGCTTTCGTATGGGACCGAACGAGCGAGGCGGTGGAGACGATAGGCGTACTCCTCCTTCGCACGAGCGTGTCGTGGTGGTGGTTCCGAGCGCCACTCAAGATGACGGGCTTTCTCCTCGCCGCGTACACTGCCTTGTCGGCCCTCGGTTATTTGTTTGGAGCAAGCGTGGTGATGCGAGGTGTCTTTCAGGTGTGTGAGTTTGTGAACGTCCAAGGGCCACTCACTCGCGTCGATTGGCAGGTGTACACGGTCGTCGAGGCTGATTTTTTTCAGTGCATACAGTGGGAAGCTCAGCGGCAGGTCCTGGACATGGGTGTCATGATGATGGAGCGAGCTTATGGTTTTTCACACATGTTGGTTAACGCACGTGGAGGAATGCCTGGTTGTTGTGTGGGGTTCTAAAGGTGTTGATCGAGGTTCGAAGTTTTGGGAATCTTGTATTTCTTGTATCATGTTGTGGTGACTACGCTGGTTAGATGTAGATTGTGTATAGACACGCACCCTTGCCACGACCCTGCCGTACAAATTACCACAGACCGTGTGAAAGTGCAGTCCCTTTCAAAGCTGGAAGCGCTGATTCATGGTCTCCGTAGTGGGTTGGCAATGCACTGGCAGCATGTACACACTATACTGCCAAAAAAAGAACCTGCAAACTCGAACCTTCCAGACCTAGCACTGATTGAAGACCACAGCGTCACACGACGAGGCCTCAAGGTTTCAACTCCGAAGTGGTCCGTCGCAGTGCCAAGTGCCAAGTTCGACGAGGGGCGCAAATGACCACGGAGACGAGAAAGCTCGAGAACAAGTCGGTCGCGCGCACACACGAGACCGAGGGACCCAGGTGGATGACGAAGGTGAAGAGCAGTGATGGAAATTGCCGTCACAATGACAGCAAACGCGAATGCCCAGCGTGCCGGCGCGCCCGAGGATGGCCAGACAGCGACCCGAGATGCTGGAAGAGCCGATAACATTTGACACGGTCAAGCTCTGGAGGCTAACTTGAACTCAGGCTGGTGGACTGGCACTTTTAAGCTATCGTCATGGCCGAACTGTGTGGCCTGTGAGTTCGCTTCAATGTGACTTAGTTTCACTTCCCTTTACCTCTTGCAGTGGATAACAGTGCTGCGCTGAGAAACACTCAGCTCTGAACTCTAGCATCGTATAGGCGGACAGGACCGAAGGCGTTCATTTTAATATTTGGATGCTGCTATGGATTTGGGGTCGAAACCCCCGCGGAGACTACAAAGTCTTCCGCCCGTGTAATCCGTTGCACCTGCTCTTAGTGATATTTGTACAGAACGTTCCAATGTCACGCGGGCCGCATTGGAGGAGCGCATATCTAAAGGTGACGGCATTCCGTCTAGTGCATATTTCGCCACAATCAATCAACTGACTCATGCAGGCGTAGCAGTTTACAGAGTCCGATCCGAGCCACGAAGAATGTCGTAGCGAAATTGCTGTATTGCAACATGCGCTCTCACATATCTGGTAACGTAACTCGCTAGCATTCAATGATATGACCGCATATACCCACTTCTTGCTGAAAATTCTATTCATTCCTCGGCAGTGACACGGGGCGCAACCGATTCATTCGAATTCGGAAGACCGTTATTTACGTGCTTGTTCGGTTCCCCACGCCCATATCAGCATGGTCTGTCGAGCCTCTGGTCTCTGCTGCGACTTATCCCCCTTCGCCCTCAACTGACCACCCTGCAGAATGACGATTCTCAATTCTATCTCCAACGGTTTTTACGATGGAGGTATCATGATGTGGGATTTGTTTCTGACACTGGGAAACATTGTTCGGTTTAGTCGTCCTGTCGGAAAAGTTACACCTGAGGGTCATCCAGGCTATGGAGGACATTGGCCAGAGTACAGGCCGCCGCAGGAAGGCGACAGTCGAAGTTGTTGCCCTGGCTTGAACGCCATGGCTAACCACGGTATGTTTTACTTTTCAACGACTAACGCGCTATGCACTCACTGCTCATCTCATTGCATTTTTTTATTGTTTTCCGTTCAAATGCGTTTAGGAATCATTTCACGCAGTGGAAGAGGCATCAAGTTCACCGATGTTCCCGAACATATTCATGGAACGTTCAACTTTAGCCCTTCGTTTTGCTACTACGTGTGCCACTTCGCCGCCCGCACATTGAACAAAAGCTACGGTAGAGATACCTTTGATTTGGAGGAGATTAACTTGCATAACGGGATCGAACATGACGCTTCGCTCACCCGTACGTAATGTTTTCGTGACCCATCCACTGTGAACGCTTACCCCTCCACTCGATTAGGACTTGATACAGCCCTGCAGCCCAACCAAGCGGCGCCACATTCACCTTACGTCGAAGAATTTATCTCGTTTGCTACTGGGAAGGACGCCGCTGGAAACCCCCTTTTCACTAACAATGATCTGTCTCGCATTTTGGGGAAGCGTCGGGCGGTGTCCAAGGCGACGAACAAAAATTATAGCCTCCAATTCGCCCATAGACTCTTTAGCAGTGCCAAGTGCATCGTCTTATCTACTCCCTCTGTGACGGTCTAACATTTATTTATTTAGCACGTCGACGGTCCCCACTATCTTTGGCCGTCGGGCAGACGACCTGCGGGTGATTTTCGGGGAGGAACGACTTCCTGAGGGTTGGGAATCGCGGGTTCGAAGGCCATATGGGCTTACGATTCTCACGCTCAACTTCACTACTCTCCCAGTTGAGTTTGGCATCCGAGAGGCTGATTGGGCTGATGATGCGAAGCGAGCAGCCGACGCTGCGAAACAGCCTGCCGAAAGTGCGTGAAGAGTTGGTGGAGTATTGTGTTGATGAAATTGATGGGTTGGTTGGCTGCTCGACCAACGATGATCGATGATCCTGCGATGCTCTGCTTATGTTTCTCATGATTTGCGTACGATCGACATACTATGTACTTCCTTTTTGTCTTATCTTGAGTTGTTTCCGGTCTGTTTCTAAGACTACCACTGCGATTCCTCATGCGACATCCATTCTGGCGGTATGGTGGTCTTCGAAGTGCCAGTAGGTCTGCAGAAGATGTTTCAAAGTTTGCGTGTTCACCACTCGTGGCGGCTAATTCCGACAGCTTAGAAACAAAGACCAGTAATAGTACACTATGCTACGCTGACCACAGGCGCCGGCAGGGATTTCTCCTGGGCCTGCCTGTGACGGTGGCATGGAGTCACGGTCCAACTCTGCAGCAGGGCCCGACTCGGAGTCCGAGCGCTAACTCCGATTATACTGTTTGTTCCCATGGCAGTGGCGGCGTCCCGACACCGCGACTGACACCATGCATCCCATCAACATCTCTCACTTCTCGTGAGCCATATCATATCGGACCATTCAAGGATGATATTTGAACCAATCTATCCAGTTTGCACTAGTGTTCGTACAAGATGACTGATAGCGACGGCTTGGCGTGGACCGAAAGGTAAGACCGTCTCTCACACCCGTCAGAGCATCATCGATACTTGGTTTGGTGATGATGTCCAAGTGGACTTTACTTGAAAATTTCTGACCAACATTTCTGACCGTTCCAGCACAAGGTTTCCTGGGTATGGTCTCTCGCGTGAGAGACCGAGAGTATGACCATGCTTCTTCCTTGTTATCATTCCCTGGGCCATGCCCATATGGACTGATCTAATCCTGGAGACCAGGCCCGCGAATCACATTGATCGTTCGCACCCATCGTTTGACCCTTATAACAGACGATGCTTGACCAGTCCCCACACCTATCTGGCCTCTTAGCCCACGATGCGCTGCTCGCCATTGATTTCGCTGGTGGCCCTCTCCCTCGCTCTGCTTTTGAGTGCGGAGCCCTTGCTGAGCCCCTACAATGTTCACGAAAAGCGCACTCACCTTCCCCCGGGTTGGAGCCTTACGAGACGCCATGATGCTACCTCGACCATTCCATTGCGTTTCGCATTGAAGCAGAGAAACATCGAAGACATCGGGAATTATCTCTACGACGTCTCTCACCCTAAATCTCCGAGCTACGGTAAACATTGGTCCGCAGGAGACATTGCACGTATGTTCGCGCCGAGCGACGAGACGGTTGATGCTGTCCGTACCTGGTTGGTCGCAAGCGGCATCAGCGAGGAGCGGATTGCATCGAGTCGCACCAAGGGATGGATCCAAGTGGATGTAACCGTCGAGGAAGCGGAACAGCTGATGAACACCGAGTACAACGTGTACACGCACATGTCTGGCAAAGAGCACGTTGGTAAGTGAAAACATTGGTCGAGACCGGATGACCTGATACGAGGATGACAAGGTTGCGATGTATACCACCTTCCCGAGCACGTCCAGCCCCATGTCGACTTCGTTACTCCATCTGTCCACTTTGACGCCAAGCTGACACGCCGGTCTGGTGAGGAAACTGCGCCACCGGCTCGTGGTATTGGACAACCAGGAGTTGGTATCTTCCCGAAAACGGCTGGTACAGTCTCTGGCATCATTGGTGAGCTAGAGGACTGTGACGAATATATCACTCCGATCTGTCTCCGAACGCTCTATGGTCTTTTCTATGAGCCTGTTGCTACAGACAAGAACAGCTATGGTATCGGTCAGTGGAAGTTTCCATGAATGTGTCGGATCTGTGCTCATGTATGGTTTGTTGGTTGTTATTCTGCAGTGGAGTACACCCCACAGGCGTACCTTCAGAGTGATCTGCAGATGTTCGCACAAAACTACTCCACTGACCTTATTGGCAGGGAACCTTATTTGGTTTCGATCGACGGTGGTAAGGACCTGTTTTCCGGACCGAGGCACGTGTAAGGCGCTCATATTTCATTCCTAGGGTATGCACAGACTACAAACCGAAGTTTTGACTACAACGGGGAGTCTGACTTGGACTTGCAATACGGCATGTCATTGGTCACCGGAGAGCAAACTGTAACGCTGTATCAGACTGGCGACATGATAGAAGGTGGGATCGTGCTCCCGTATGTCATCTCAGATATCTAACAAACACATGGCTGTGTAGGTGCATCGTTCAATAATTTCCTCGATGCCATCGACGGAAGCTATTGTACCTTTGAGGGCGGTGACGACCCCACTCAAGATGGTACCTATCCTGACACCCAACCTGGTGGTTACATGGGTATGTCTGTCCATCTTCAGGCTGTCCATCTTAATCTGAAATTCAAACCGATATGTCCTGAGGCTTGTGGGACCGTTAAACCTGCCTATGTGATCTCGACATCGTACGGATCTAATGAGGCCGATCTCAGCCCGTTCTACGCCGAGCGGCAGTGCGCTGAGTATGCAAAGCTCGGACTCATGGGCATCACGGTTCTGTACAGCTCCGAAGATAACGGTGTGGCCGGAAACGGCGACGTCTGCCTGAATCCCAACGGTAAGGGTTTAGTACTTGATGTCATACTCGACGTCCATCTCATCACGGATTGCCAGGTACACAGACCACCTGTGGAAAGATTTTCAACCCTAGCTTCCCTGGAACTTGTCCCTACGTTACATCCGTCGGTGCAACGATGGTGAAGCCGAACGCAACCGTATTCGATCCTGAGATGGCATGCATGGAAGTGATATACTCTGGAGGTGGATTCAGCAACTATTTCGCGATGCCCGAGTACCAGAAGAATGCCGTGGACTATTATTTGACGAATTACTACCCGGACTATCCCTCGACGATGTGGAACTCGACTGGAACGGTGTAGTTTCCTCGTGTCTCACGGCCCGGAGCGTTCAATGCTAATGAAAATTTTCAGTCTCGCGCATTCCCGGACATCTCAGCCAATGGGGCAAATTACGTGGTCGCCGTATGTGATAAATCGCTGTCGTGGCTTTGTGTTCACAGTCTCTCTTTCCAATCCACAGGTCGATGGTCAATTCGAGCGCGTTTACGGAACGTCGTGCTCTTCTCCAGTCAGCGGGGCGATCTTCACGATGATCAACGATGCTCGAATGGCTGTGGGGAAGGGACCCATCGGTTTCATCAACCCCACGGTAAGCTTTTTCGTGATCAGGTAGGATGAACACTGTCGCTAATTCCTCTCTAGATATACTCCCCCGAGTTTGCTGGCGCATTCCACGACATTACCGAGGGCACGAACCCCGGTTGCGGTACTGCGGGTTACAACGCGACTTCCGGATGGGACCCTGTTACTGGTCTGGGTACACCCAATTTCCCCGAGCTTCTCGCGCAGTGGTTGTTGCTGCCTTAGACGTAAGGGGTACTCTTACAACCCAAAGGACTTTGAGGTAATGACATTGTAGATTACCATTAAGCATGATTTTGGACTTGGGCTTGGGCTTTGCATTTTCGATTTACTGGCGCTAAACGTATAGAGATCGTCGCGACGTCGTCAGGCTCAATGGATCATTGACGGCATTCAAGTTGGCGAGAATGTACCTACTGACAATGTGGACATCTAACGCTGGGTGATCGCTTTATGTGTGTTAGGTGGATGAGCTATCGCTCTCCAGTAAGCAGGTCATGCTCGCAATGCTTGTCACTGACAAGCCACCGAACTGTTGACTACTGTTTGGCAAAAGGCACTTAATCATCCAGCAACCACTGACTCCTGTCCAGCGATTCGAGTGGCTTCTGACATTTGATAAGTTCTCTCGTTGCTCACACATACTTCAGCCTGATGGCCTGACAATAGTGGCCATCCATCTCTCAAGTATACCCAGGCCCGGGTCCCACAATGTTGGATGCCTTGGAATGCGTTCGGAGCTCTCTTCATCTCGATCGTGATGGCTGAAAGAAACAGTGACCAAGATGCAACCGCAGGACGATTGACTTGGTCCGTATATGTGGCAGTGGTCCCTCCGAACGCAATGCTGCGCCGCACGTGCAATCTCTGTTTTTACTCTAAGTAATGCTTTTGGAAGATGACCGTCCATTCACAAGAACGGCGACTGTAATGACTCAACTGGCTCTTGGTTCTCAAGCACATTTTGAGGACCCGATTAGAATCCAACCTGATGCCGGTCCATTGCGTGAGGATGCATGTAAACATATATTTCTCTTCACATCAGCTTGAGCTGATGCTCCAATCCTCTTTTGCGTTCCAGCTTCCTGAAGAAGTCTAGGCTAGAAGTTCTGTTTATAATCGGAGAAAACCCAATTAAATTTAACCCGAATCTGATTCACCTCGCCGTTTGGATTGGATACTACTCGGACCATGGGCGAGTACTGAGTGTTGAGGTTCAAGTTGCCATTCACCTTCGTCGTGCTCTCTATGCCTTATCGACACGTCCCACAAGTTGTGAAAGAGAAAACCGTTGACGGGAACAATGGTGTGAGTACTGGACAGTGACAATCAGCGATGCGGCTGTGCATACATGCTTCTAACTCCCCGGCGCTCTCTAGGTGGGCGTATCTAAATCACTACTATAACCTAGTAGGGTTATTTCCATTTCACGCTTTGGTTTGTTTATTCTGCTCCATTCATTAAATTTTTTCAAAGTTCGAAGGATTGAAAAACCGGTCTAGACTGTTACAGTTACCTCACCTACCACTTAAAGACTAGTGGTGGGAGAGACACAACTGTATTAAAAGCCCGACATATCGTGTTTCCCGTGTATCACATCGATCTCCATGTCGTCGTCAATCCCCTCCAGGACAAAAGGCTCCACAGGCAACGCCTATTTTACACAAATGGTGTCCGCCCAGTTATCGCGCCTTCAAAAGCAGATCCGAGCCGACTACCGCTTGGATTATGATAAGTACCTTAAGAACCCACGGCTCAATGTGACTTCGATCCCCGAGAAATGCGGAATCCTCTCGGACAAGGATATTAAAATCACGAACTTCGACGCAACAGATATTCTAGCAAAGATTGAATCGCGCGAGTACACTGCTGTCGAGGTGGTCACTGCGTTTGGGAAGCGTGCTGCTATTGCACACCAACTGACCGCTTGTTTGACGGATTTCTTCCTCGACGAGGGCGTCAAGCGAGCCCAGGACCTCGACGACTACCTTAGGGAGAATGGTACCACCGTTGGTCCACTGCACGGATTGCCAATTTCTATCAAGGTACACATGTACTGAGGGACTTGTTCCTCCTTGGTAATTAATCACACTCAGGACCACATGTCTGTGAAAGGCCGGTGGGGTTCGGGCGGTTTTCTGTCCAGCCTTGAGGTATCAGCTGGAGATTGTTACCTCACGAGCATTCTGCGCGGCCTTGGTGCTGGTGAAATTTCAGATTCTCTGGGGCTCTTGTATCGTGGTTGACGGCTTGTGATAGTTTTCTATGTTAAGACCAACCAACCCCAGGCAATCATGCATCTCGAGAGTCAGTCCTTCTATGGCCGTACAGTATGTTGTATGACGTATGGGACAGGGTACTATAATGACAGTGACTTAATTTCAGCTCAATCCGTACAACCTTAATCTATCCCCGGGTGGTTCTTCAGGTGGAGAGGCCGCGCTATTGGCACTGAAAGGGTCTTGTATGGGCATGGGAAGGCAAGTGGATGATTTGGGCATCTCACCATCCGGTTTCATCTTGCAAACAGTGATATCGGAGGCTCTATCCGTTGCCCTTGTGCATTTACTGGTCTGTACGGCATTCGTCCCACGTCCAGTACATTTCCTTTGGGCGCCAATATCTACTAGTAAGTAAAAATCGCGCTTTCATCGACCGTGTTGTCCACCTTTTTTGCAGTCAAATGGCAGTGACGGGATAATTGGCTCCGCTGGCCCGATGTGCAGGTCATCGAGGGATATGAAAATGCTGATTGAAACCCTGCAGAAAACACGGCCCTGGCTAGGAGACCCAAGTCTCCTTCCGATTCCCCTTGAACTCCCCGATATCAGTCAGAGAAAGCTCCGCGTTGGGATCATGACCCATGACGGGGTGGTGTTACCTCATCCTCCGGTGTTGCGGGCTTTGAAGCTGGCGAAAGAGAAACTGGAAGCATCGGAGGAGGTCGAGGTCGTGGAATATGCTCCGTACAAGCATAAAGAAGGATATGACATCATCGTACGTCGTTCCAATACATGGTTTCCTGTCGTGATTCACACACGAGCATCGCCAGCGCACGCTTTACTTTGATGACGGTGGAGAAAGGGTCCGCCAATGCCTCAAGAACGGTGGAGAAGATATACTTCCCCTGAGCGAATGGGTGATCAGTCCACCCCACACAAAGAACCTCAGTGCACACCAGGCCTGGGAGGTACGCCGATATTTATCCAGAAGGGCGTCATTGGGCTCACGAGTCGAGTGTAGATGCACTACAAGCGCGATTCCTTCCGCCATGCATATCTGCAGCAATGGCGAAAGCAAAATATCGATGTCCTGTTGTGTCCTGCATACCCTGGTGTTGCGGCGCGTCACGATACCGCAAGGTACTGGGCGTAAGTGACGTCGTACATGGAGCGGGATGTGTTGGCATGCACGTCTAACGATCATTCTAGATGCACCGCGATATGGAACCTGCTCGACTACCCCGCCGCTGTCTTCCCAACGGGGCTCGTCGTGGACCCAGCCCATGACGTCGTCGATTCGAAATTTAGCTCGAGGGGTCCAGAGGATTCATACAATTTCTGGCAGTGTACGTCCCTCGCACGTTTGTATTCGCACGGCGCACCGTGTCCAACCCAGTTACAGATGATGATTCAAAAACGTATGTCGATGCGCCGATCAGTCTGCAGATCGTTGCGCCACGCTTTAATGACGGTTGGGTGTTGGCTGCGCTGGATGTCATCGAAAAGATTGTCAAGCCTAATTAGATGGTTGAAGATGAAGAACAGAAAGATTGGTTGGTTAGTCAATGTATGTAAATTTTGATTGTACCGAGTGTGAATGAAGGATTGTCACTGGTTTCCCCATGGAATGAGTTGATGTTATCTACAATATTCAATAAAGAACGGACGGCATGAAGCTGGTGCGTGGCGAGCGTCATACCTGTGTTTCAGAGAAACCGTGCCCTACGCCTTTAGACCGTGTCACCTAGTCTCCCGTAGGCAGCCCCTTAGGTAGGAAGAGAGTCGTTCCTACTCTTCTAAGGCGTGTCACCCCCAGGATGCCCACCGACACGGACTATGGACTATGGATGAAGGACTGTTACCGGTTTCCCCGTGCAATGGGGGTTCAAGTTGACGGTATTGTGGGATTATGAAAAGTGTTCAAAATAACTTAGGCCTCCCACGACGATATTCCCTCAGTGCGTGGTCGCCGAAGTCTTGAGAGCTGACACCGAACTCGTGCGACCTACGGGTATTTGATTGTTGATGCTAGACCCTAGGGTGGTCACGCGGGAGCCGCTTCAGCACGTCGCACACTAGCATGGATTCTCAGACAGGCCAATGGCACCATCACGGATGAAGAAAACAATGATGTGGACACAGAGAAGCAGAAAGCTGGTCAGTCTTCGACTCTAAAGTTTGGTGAATCCTCAAGTTATGGCCCAAAAGGCAAAAGTACTAGGGATCGTCATGCCAATGGGCCGCCAAAGACGAGGCGACAAGGGGACAAGAACGCGATGCAGAGGCAGACACGAAACGACAGCAAAACCTTCTCGCAGCCTGAGCGGCGTGACATCTCAAGAGTACTGTTTCGGGAGATCTTACGGCCCTCGGCATTCAAGAGAATGTACGGACGATGGCCGCACAACGTACCTTACCTTCCAGTAATCGATGGCCACCCGGGTGAAGAAGACATTAACACTGAAGCGGTTTTACATTGAGCTGGAAGAAAGGATTGCGAACTTGAATGTTCCGCCAGTTCCAGTCCTATCTCCTGACATGCTTCTCGCATTCCGGAACGCTTCCCACAATCCCACGATCCCATCAACCCATTCCATGCCAGCGGGGAAATCAGTGACAATCCTTCATTCATAATTGACACAGTCAAGGCTTGCATACATTAATTGGAGAGGTTCAAACGAAAGGAATAATTAGTCTTGCTTTTCTTCATCTTAATCATCAGCTTTGATGATCTGCTCGATGACATTCAGCGCAGCCAACATCAAGCCATCGTTGAAACGCGGCGCGACGATCTGCAGGCCAATGGGCGCTTCGGTGTACACACTGGGTTCGTCTAAGATTTGGTCAGACTTGACGCGCTGTCGGTACAAAGATTTGAGAACATACATTGCACGAAATTGTACGAATCTTCTGGGCCCATCGAACTGAAGGTTGGATCAATGACGTCAACCTTCGGGTCGACGGCGAGCCCCGTCGGGAAGACGGCGGCGGGGTAGTCGAGCAGGTTCCACATCGCAGTATATCTAGAATGAGCGTCAGACATGCGTCCCGACATATCCCGCTCCATGCACGACGTCACTTACGCCCAGTACCTTGCGGTATTGTGACGCGCCGCAACACCAGGGTATGCAGGACACAACAAGACATCGATATTTTGCTTTCGCCATTGCTGCAGATATGCATGGCGGAAGGAATCGCGCTTGTAGTGCATCTACACTCGACTCGTGAGCCCAATGACGCCCTTCTGGATAAATATCGGCATACCTCCCAGGCCTGGTGTGCACTGAGGTTCTTTGTGTGGGGTGGACTGATCACCCATTCGCTCAGGGGAAGTATATCTTCTCCACCGTCCTTGAGGCATTGACGGACTCTCTCGCCACCGTCATCAAAGTAAAGTGTGCGCTGGCGATGCTCATGTGTGAATTGTGACAGGAAACGTATGCTGGAACGACGTACGATGATGTCGTATCCTTCTTTATGCTTGTACGGAGCATATTCCACGACCTCGACATCCGATGCTTCTAGTTTCTCTTTCGCTAGCTTTAGAGCTCGCAACACCGGAGGATGAGGTAACACCACCCCGTCATGGGTCATGATCCCAACGCGGAGTTTCCTCTGACTGATATCGGGGAGTTCAAGAGGAAACGGAAGGAATGTTGGATCTTCTAGCCACGGTTTTTTGCTTTGCACGGCTTTAATCAACATCTCCAAATCCCTTGCTGACCTACAAATCGGGCCGCCGGAGGCATGTACCCCGTCATTGCCATTTCGACTGCAATGAATGTGGACAACACAGTGGATGAAAGTGTGACTTTACTTACTAGAAGATGATAGAGCCCAAAGGGAATATACTGGGCGTGGGACGAACGCCGTACAGACCTGTAAATGCGCTAGGACAACGGATAGAGCCTCCGATATCACTGTTCGCGAAATGAAACTGGATGGTGAGATGCTCAATTCGACCACTTGCCTTCCCACGCCCATACAAGACCCTTTCAGTGCTAATAGCGCGGCCTCTCCACCTGAAGAACCACCCGGGGATAGATTAAGGTTGTACGGATTGAGCTGAAATCAAGTCACTATGGTACCTTCTCCCATACGCCATACAACATACTGTACGAGCGTAGAAGGACTGAGTCTCCAGTTGCATGATTGTCTGAGGTTGGTTAGTCTTTACATAGAAAACTACCACAAGCCGTCAATCAAGACACAGAAGCCCAAGAGAAATTTTGCAATCTCACCAGCGCCAAGGTCGCGCAGAAGGCTCACGAGGGAGCCATCTTCGGATGATACCTCAAGGTTGGACAGAAAACCACCCGAACCCCACCGGCCTTTCACAGGATAGTGGTCCTGAATATGATTAAGTACTAATGAGGAACAAGGTCCCCCAGCAAATGCGTACCTTGAGAGAGATTGGCAATCCGTGCAAGGGTCCAACCGGCTTGCCATGCGATCTGAGGTAGTCGTCGAGCTCTTTGGCTCGCTTGATGCCATCATCGATGAAGAAATCCGTTAAACAAGCTGTCAATTGGTGTGCAATAGCAGCACGTTTCCCAAACGCGGTCACCACCTGGACAGCAGAGAGCTCTCTTGACTTAATCTTTTCTAGAATATCTGTTGCGTCCAGGTTCGTAATGTCGATTTCGTTTTCCGAGAGGATTCCGCATTCCTCGGGGATCGACGTTACATTCAGCGGTGGGTTCTCAAGGTATGAATCTTCCAAGCGATATTCCAATGGGATCTGCTTTTTCAGGCGCGACAACTGGGCAGACACCAACTGGGTAAAATACGCGTTGCCTGTAGAGCCTTTTGTCCTGGAGGAAATTGACGACGACATGAGGGAGATCAATGTGGTATATGGGAATACGATAGGACGGGTTCTGTCTCTTCCAACGATGATCTTGATCTGATGTGAAGGGACTGATCTCTCAATGTGGTAAAGGGCGTATGGACGTAAAGAATCTACCTTGAACCAGAATGTCATAAGTAAGCAAGTATAGCGAGGCCCTCGGGCAGCCCTGGAACCCGGAGTGAAACCCAGACCCATGGCAGCAGCTCCAAGTTACAGCGAGTGCACTGCTTAATGGTCACCTCACATTCTATCTACATACTATGTATGTCTGATGAGAAACCGTCACCTCATCGCTCCGGCACTTCGTGCCCGCGCTCGGTGGCGCCGCCAGACTACTCATGTACTTTGGTACTAGTAATGGAGGCATACAAAGGACGTTATTTTGCGCGGGAGGTTAGAACAAATCACATCAACCCCATGAGCCGCTTCCGACATCCCACAAGCCAGTGTTCTGCCGGTCAGTGAACGTCTGCGAACTTCGTCGAATTTCCCACGATTTCCGGTCAGTGACCTGCGTCCAGGCAGGTTCAACACTGCTGCGTTAGGACTAGTTAAGACAGTCGCCACATAATAACACTGCTGCGTAGCAGTGTCGTGGCGGGAAAGGCCGGTGAGTTATCCCACGATTATGAGGTTGGAGAAACCTTGTCAAGCAAGGTGATTCACTCACGACTGGACTCATCAGCGATCACTACATAAACTTACATAAAAACACCACCCACAACCAAAAAAAAAAAACCTACAAAAAACACACAAGCACTGTCTCTGTCAATTTGCAGGATCGCTTCGGCGTCGTTTTTTTTGGAGGACTCCTTTTCTTCGCGCCGCAGATGCCGCGAAATCCGGGAACTACCGATGCACTGCCCAAACAATCCATTATTAAATACAGGATTGACTGACCTCGCAACTCCCACGAATTAATGCTTTCAAACCTGTCCCGGAAGCAAGGTAACGTAAGAATTGTCTACTCGGCGCTTGCTGTCTAACTGTCTTCTCGGACGTTCGACAAGCAACGTTGAAACACGAATTGAATGGCTTCGGCCAGTGGTCAGTATCATAATTGACTTCTGATCAGTTCTGTTGTTACTCAGACTCCCTGCAGCACGACGTCAATGGCCTTCAAGTTACAATTTTGACCAACTTACCATCCATACCCAGTTTCTTGCCAGTGCCAGTGATGCTATGGAACGACTTCCCTGTAGTCTGTTATACGTGGCTCGCATGGTTGGAGACCTCTGCTACTGAAACAAGTGTCGTGTCTCAATCAACTCATCCATCGCTGTTATGGCTAGGTGCAGCTAAATGGTGCTGATGTCACTTAAGAAGGGTGGGAGATCTCGCGTGGACGGGCCTAACCAGCTGACACCCGATTTGGACAGAAATTAGCGTGCACGATGACTGTACCCACATACAATCGGACGTTTATTTTGGTTCGTACTCTCAGCGGTCTCTCTTGAACGCCGCCATGCTGCAGTGTCTGCACTCAGTCGAATCTTCATTATAGCACTTTCTGATGATGTCCATTTCGAGGGACGTCGAATGTTGGACCAGGCATGATGCAGATGGTCGAATGATACTTTCTCCTGGGGAATTCATTCCTGATTCCACAAGACATGTCCATGGTCTGTGGGAGGCTCTACTACATTGTGTTCATTTCAAGGTGTATTTTTTAATGTCCAGTCTATATATCTTATCTCATCACGATTATAAAAGATCAGTCCTCATGACCTGAAAAGCGCGACTAGCTTTTCCCAAAGATTATTATTGGTAGAGAACGAACAGTATTAAAGTTCGCCGTCCCCATGGCTGGCATATCAAATCGATTCTCCCCATGTCGCTGTCAATTTCCTCGAGGACACAAGGCTCCACCGGCAACGTCTAGTTTACACAACTGGTGTCTGCCCCGTTGTCGCGCCTGCAAAACTAGATCCCATCCGCATACAGATTGCCAGAATCGCTCCTTGACAACCCACCACTCAATGTCACCTCGATCTCCGAGACTTGCGGAATCCTCGCGAAAGAGGAACTTGCTATCACTGATCTGGACGCAACAGACGTTTTAACAAAGATTTAGTCGGGCGAGCTCACCGCTGTCGCGGTGGTCACTGCATTTTGGAAGCGTCCTGCTATTGCACACCAAGTGACCGCTTGCTTAACGGATTTCTTCCTCGACGAGGGTATCCAGCGAGCCAAGGAGCTTGGCGCCTACTTCAAGGCGCATGGCACCACGGTTGGTCCCCTCCACGGGTTACCGATCTCTATCAAGGTGCGCATCCGCTTGAGACTTTGCCCCTTGCTAGTACTGAATGACGTTCAGGACCACATGCCTGTGAAAGGCCTCTGGGCTTCAGCAGGTTTTTTTGTTCACTCTTCAGATATCGTCCGAAGATTGCTTCCTCACGAGCACTCTGCGCGAACTTGGCGCTGGTGAGATTTCAAATCTTAGGGGACTTATGTATTATGGTTGACATATTGGAGTAGTTTTCTATGTAAAGACCAACCAACCTCAGACGATCATGCACCTGGAGACTCAGTCCTTTTATGGACGTACGGTATGTTGTACGATGCGCTCGAGAAGATACCACATAGTGACTTGATTTCAGCTCAACCCGCACAACCTCAATCTATCTCCGGGTGGTTCTTCCGGTGGGGAGGCCGCACTATTGGCACTGAAAGGGTCTTGTATGGGCATGGGAAGGCAAGTGCCTGAATTACACATCTCGCCACCCCCTTTCATTGTGCAACAACAGTGATGGCAGAGATTCTATCCGTGGTCCTTGCGCCTTCGCTGGTCTGTACGGCATTCGTCCGTCAGGCAACACATTCCCTTTTAGCGGTGTCCTTGGGTAATAAGTATGATCACAGTCTTATAATTTGTGTTTCCCACCTTGTTTGCAGTCAAGACGGCAATGATGGGACGACTCCGTCTGGTGGCCCGATGTGCAGGTCAGCGAAGATCCAAGCCACCTTCCGATTACCCTTCAACTCCCTGATATCAGCCAGAAAAAGCTCTGCGTTGGGATCATATTCCATGACAGAGTGGTGTTGCCTCATCCTCCGGTGTTGCGAGCTCTGAATCTAGCGAAAGAGAATTTGGGAGCATCGGAGGAGGTCGAGCTCGTGGAATACGTTCCCTACAAGCATAAAGAAGGATATAGCATCATCGTACGTCAATCCAATTTACAGCTTGTTGTCAAGATTTACACATGAACGTCGTCAGCGCGGGCTTTACTTTTACGACGGTGGGGAAAGGCTCCGACAATGCCTCAAGGACGGTGGCGAAGATATACTTCCCCTGAGCGAATGGGTAATCAGTCCATCCCCCACAAGGAACCTCAGCGCATCCCAGTCCTGGGAGGTACGTCCGTATTCATCCAAAAGGGCGTCATTTTGGGCTCACGAGTCAAGCATAGTTGCGCCATAAGCGTGATTTATTCCGGTATCCGTATCTCCGGCAATGGCGGGAGCAAAATGTCGACGTCTTGTTGCGTCCTGGTGTCGCGGCGCGTCACGATACTGCAAGGTACTGGGGGTAAGCGATGTCCTACTTGGAGCGGGATATCTCGGAACGCGCGTTTGATGCTCATTCTAGATATACCGCGATATGGAACCTGCTCGACTACCCAGGCGCTGTCTTCCCCTGGGCCTCGTCGTCGACCCAGCCCTTGATCCCGCTGATTCATACCTGAGCTCGTTGGGCCCAGAAGATTCGTACAATCGCCAGCAGTGTACGTACGTCGCACGTTTGTACCCCGCCGTGCCTGATCGAGTCCTGTGTAGATGAACCCAACGTGTATGTCGGCGCGCCGATCAATCTGTAGATCATTGTGCCACGCTTCAACGACGGTGTGGTCTTGGCTGTGCTGAATGTCATCGACTCGGAGCGGATCATCAAAGCCGATCGGGTGGTTGAAGGCGAAAAGGCAAGGTTGTTTGTTTGGTCTGAGCCTCTCCGAATGTATGTAAACATAGTTGTACTGCTTACGCTCCTGCATGGAATGGGTGCGTTAACCATGAATATGACGCGCTCGTGGGCCGATGGGCCAAGTCACGACCCAAACGCGTAGTAGGCATGAGCTTGTTGTCACTGAAGCGAAAAGTCGTACTAGTTCTAGTCTCCCCTAGGCAGACCCAAGACCTCTGCTTGACCGGCTGAGTTCTAGGTCAAAGAATGGTCTTGTCTGATTACATAGTTCCTCTATCGCATATACAGCATTCTTAGACGTGACACCCTCTGACAAGGTGAACAGTTCTATACTTCCAGAACATATACCATACATAAACCCATTTCCACCCTTCTTGTCCTGGAGTCGCAGGGTATCACGGATATCTCAATTCTTCTCCCAAACCTTCTTGCCCTTGACCCACGTACTGAGAACCTTGCCTTGGCGGTCGAGAACGACCAAGTCAGCGTCTGCACCAGCCCTGAGAGAACCCTTCTTGTTCTCGATCCCGAGGCATCTAGAAAGAGGGCACGCATGAGTGCCGCCGCTCACACATGCCAATGCCAATGCTCACCTTGCCGGGTTCAAGGTTGCGCATTTGATCGCTTCGCCGAGCGAACAACCGGTGAACTGCACAAAGTTGCGGACGCACTTGTCCAGGGTGACAACGCTAAAAAAGAGAGGAAACAGGCACCGATGAGCAAACGACGCGGTTAGGCTCTCCCGAGCGACGGACCTCCCGGCGAGCGTCGTGGTGCCCTCTAGATAGAGCTTGTCGCCTTCCTTGAACAAGCGGCGACTGTCGCGCCACTCGTGAATACCGTCTTTCAAGTGGGGATCCAGTATCCTCATTGCTGGGCATGCGATTCAGTCGACATTATCAATGACGAAACGGAAGGTGTATTACCATCCGTGATCAAGATACACCCATCGGGGTGTGCAGAATATGCCAGCTGGACAGAAAACGGTCGCATGAGTGCTTGGAATATGAGACGACCATACTGCGGCATACCCGGACAGAGTTTGGGTGAGAGTGAATGCCGTCCACGATGATCTCATAGAAGGGTCTCTCAAATGGAGTCTGTCCGAGGGTAGACGGTTGTCTGGTGTGGCGCTTGACGGGTGTTCCAGGTGGCGTCTGGATTTCGTCGAACGCCTCCGATACGTACGGAGTCTTCTGAGTCGTCCCTGAGGAAGACCCTTTATCCGGGGAACTCGGGAGTGGAACAAAGTCGGACGCTGGGCCAGAAGAGGTATACGGCGAGGCGCCCAGCAGGCCGATGATCGAAGGGTCTCGGTGGTGCAGCTGAGGCATCGCATTGAACAAGTGGGTGATGCAGCGTGCACCATTTCGGACTGCGGCAGTCGCCACGTCCGTCGAGCACATACTGCGTGTGCCGTTGAGTCTATATAGTCTGCTGGTGAGAGGAGTGGGGCTGACCTGTGACCGATGTTGAAACAGATGCCTCGCTTGCTCGCTTTCGAGATAGCTTCCATTACCCCTTCGACTTCGGGCGCACCCGTGATGATGCGGACGCCGACGGTGTCTTGGTCAATGTCACCTCCCATGAGCCAATCCTCAGTCTCGACTAGGCTCTCCGGGCCATAGGTGGACTCAAAGGAACTGAATCCATCCGGCGCAGAAACAATCAACGGAGGAGCGTGTGCGCCGCGCTTTGCAAGCTGCAGGAATGGACCTTCTACATGCCAGCCCAGCAGATGCGCAGCGGCTGGCGGAGACCATGGTCGCAAGAGATGGAGCAGCTTTGGGTAGAGCGACTTTTCCTGCGTCTATAAAGGATGCTATTTCAGAGGACAACCTCTCCGGAACTCGATACGACTGCCACGTACGATGATCGTCGGGACGAGGGCCGTGACACCTGTCTCCGTGATGCGTTCTGCGACCAGCTTGAGGCCATCGCGGTATGCCTGACCGTCGCCCTCATAGACAGAGAAATCGAAACCGAAACCACCATTGATTTGGATGTCGATGTACCCTGGACTATCGAAGGGGGTTAGTGATTCGGCGCAACAGACAGCCTCATTCACCTTAGAATGTTCCCCCCTAGATCAACGATCTTGTCCGGTCTTTCTCGTCGTAGGAAGAATGTTTTCTGTGTTTCGTTGGTTCAGAGCGTAGGTTCACAATCCGAGACGCTTCGACCCACCTGAGCATCCAAGATAACACCACGCCGCTCGTCGATCCAAAGGTCTTTCTCCACCAAACTACCGTCCTCTCGAGGAAGCAGGCAATTGGTAAAACAGACCAAACCGTTCGAGGACGAAGACATGGCTGTCGACAAGGTCGAGGTCACCGAGAAAGGCCAACTCAGGTTTTGCCCATGCCAACGTTCAAGGGGTAATTCCCTGTTCCAGCGTTGCTTCACTAAGATCAGCAAGTCGTCACATGGTTTTAGTGGACCGTGTAGGGATAGGCACAGGAGTTACACGCTTGAGCACATGGTCGACGTCCCGCGTTCGTGTCATCTGACTCGACCCCACGCATTCGGCAACTTCAACGACCCGACCATCCTCACACAACGATTCCATCTTTCTTCAGCACCACAACATCTAGGGCTTACAAGCTTATTGGGATCTGGCGCACAGGACCCGTCTACAGTGTAGTCAAGGCATTCGACACTCGTGCGGAAACGTACACCCTGGACTGGCGGCATCCGGCCCGCATCGGAACAAAGTTCGGATCCATGAGGCGAGCGACAGCGACCGGGTCGGCGAAAACGGTAACCTTGAATCGAGCACGTTCCACATTGTTGCAATGTACCTGGAATAGACCATGTGAGTAAGTACAAAGTTCCGAGTCCGTGGCAACCCGTAAAGTCAACCGTATTGAGACGCAGGAAACCCATCATGTTTCCTGTGCAACCGTGAAACCCGTCACGGTGGACTGAAACCCTTTCGATCCTCTGCGGCAAGTTCTTATGCTAAGTGCCATTCATCTCCCCGGTACGCCCGTGCCCGCCTCCAAAGAGTGTGCATGCCAAGGATACCTGCTCGCAAACCCGTGAAAAGTGTTCCAGCCCCGTACATGGTCGGATCATACCCCAACGTACTTCACGCCCCAATGGAACCTAGACCACAAATTCCATTCCCCCAGTTTCACTTTCGGCCAGCTTCGGACCTTGAAGCTTGAAGCCAAGGTTATACAACCCAAACAGTCTCTTCTCTGGCTACCAAAGATGTCCGGGATCGTGATATGGACTCTCATGGAGTCATACAAGGCTGGGGTCTTAGTAATAATCACGGCTCCGTACCACACACAGCTTCAAATTTCGATGAAGAACGCCCTGCAACCCGACGGGATAATTTAAGCACCGAGTGGCAAATTCATATGTATTTGCTTACCTTGGCAGAAGCAATCGCCTTTCCCGCCCGCTCGAAATGGCTAGCCCGACGAACACCATATCCGTCAGGCCGGTGGTCATTTATCAGCACCTTTTAACAAATGCAGTAGCTTCTACGGTAGCGAGCTCTCCGGACCTAATATACACTAGGATGGCAGTTGCATCCAGGTCAGTCAAAGTAGCGGTTCCGTCCAGTACAAAGCCCGCACGTATCTGGGGTCGATGCAACGGCAAACGTTCAAGAACAGACACTAGCACCCAAAAAGTGGCGCCGAGATCTATGCATCTAGTGGGCACTTCTCTGTCATATCCGTCGCACATATCCATATCCTGGTTTCCAGTGACATAGGAGGATCAATCCGATACACAGGTTTGTGGGCGGCGTCAGATAAGCAATTTATATATCTCGCTTATCTATCAAGAACAGAAGGCTCAGCAGAAGATGGCGGACACGTGAGATCGCTTGAAGACGTGATGATTTGTAAATAGACGTACCTTCGCTGCGGAACACGACTCGTAAGGACTCGGTGATTCCAGGCTATGAAAGAACTTCTTCACCATCCCCGACTTGGGCTAGTCGCTATTTCGGAGTGTGGGGGACATCAAACCGTTGGTCAAAGGCATGAAAGCTGGACTCACGTTGATCGCGAGATCGCGCCCATTAGACATGACATCTGAGTGTCGGGGCTCGGGAATCTGTTCTGCATCAGCCAAGGTTCATAAGTATGGTGCCATCTGATCAATCGGAAGAAGATATATCGTTCTTCTAGTGACGCTTCAATAAGCAAGGGCTCAGAAGGCGCGGAGGAGGCATTATTAGTGCCCGGTATGCCGTGGAGAATACGTTATGAGCAGGCATGCGTTCATCGTAACCAATAAACGTTGGTGACTTCACCGGGATGTGTTACGACCTCTGTTCACCAAATTCAGCGTCTTCTTCATCTCCACTTCGGGTCCAACTTGATCGCCGAGGACTGATACAGGTTCAACAGTCCACTTGGCTGGAGCCTGGAGGTCCCCCTGAGTTACTATAGTAGCACAGCCCTGTTCGTAATCTGACCATCCACATGTCTGGTATAAATGAGTAGATGGTTCTCAGTGCCGAGATGCTCAGAAGAGAACCAAACGTGTAACCCATTGAGGTACCCGCGTTACTTCAAGACAGGGTCCCCGAGGACTCGTTTCGTCAAAGACATCGAAGGTTGCCCAAGCCGATTTTGTCTTCGCGAGAAACCGATGCGACCTGCCAGATATATAGTGAGTTCACTGAATCCGAAACGATTAAGATCATTCAGCGGAGACTGAGACGAGTACTCCGGGGTCAGGTTCCACAGATACGAGATTGTGAAAGCTGACGGGATACAGCCAAGCGCAGAACCGGAAAAGCTGTTCTGGATTCCGAATCACCGCAGCACTATGCTATGATTTCCAATAGCTATCTATGCTGACCAAGTTGCCACTCTGGGGCTGAGAAGGATCTATAAATTAGACGCGGGTGTGATCGGAGTGGCAGTCCCAGAGTTGGACTGTGATATGGCCCATGAGCGAGGGGATGGCAAGTCTCCCAACGGATTCCGTAGATAGTCCCTGAAAAAGTTCCTCCAGTTCGCTTTCGATGGAACGAAATGACCTACAGACACGTGAGGGATGACCAAACGAAACGAGATTAAGCCCACCTCCTTCATGTTCTTCGACTCTCGCGTTGGCAGACACTTTCAAGAGGACCTTTGATCGCTCCTCGATCACGATCACGTCTGTTTTTCCAATCACGTGTAATGTTGGTGTCGCGTACGATTGTCCAAATATGTCGCTGGCCAGAGGATCATTCACCTTGAATCCCGATACAGACACACAGAATTGACTGAGGGGATCATGGTAAAGTCGATCAACGAAATTATTGAAGAGAGGACGTACAACGGAGGATGAGGCGATTCTCCATCCACTAGGAAAGCAGGGTATGTATGTGGTTTCTCGAGCTGCGGAACTTGGGGCGTTAGCTCTCTCTTTGGCTCATCCTCATTTCACGCACCAATGCAGCGAGAAGAGCTGCCATCGCCGCGCCTTGGCTAAACGGAGATAAATGGTCAAGATGAAACCCTCCTCGGATTTGCCCAGCACAAACCTGAACCCAAAAACACCCTAAGGAATGGAGATATCAGCTTTATGGACTAAAAGACACAGGTCTAGACTCACCACATAGCGATCCTGCAAAAGAACGTCTTTGAGCGTCTGCAAAGCGTCTTCGAGTCCATTGGCAACAGCGCGTTCGGGATTCGCTTTGTACCATCCTCTGGGCGTGAGCGCCGGATCAGACGTCTCACTAGTTACTTCAGATGCACCGAGCGCGTTGGAGGTGAAACCGTCTAGATCCACCGGTTGTAATACCATTGGGCCATCGACAAAGACTATGAAATATGTAAGAACGGTCGCACTGGCCAAGGATAGCAAGACACTGCGACACCCACCCATTTCAATGTGCTTGTCCATCGCCTTGCGTAGTGCGCCAAGCTATATCATCATCTTGTTGGTACAAATACGAAGACCTGGATGAGTTTTCAAGCTGTGCGAACCCGCTTACTGAATATGCTTGCATTTTGCGAGTATCTACTTGGTTTCGTCAGCGCGCCCGGCCATCCATTTGGGGAATTATACAAGCCCGTGTAACATGAGCACCTTCCGAGTCGCGGCCATCGTGGTATCAATCAATCAAAGAGGTTGATGGAAGAACTTCGCCAAGCGATGATCTGACTGATCAAATCGCTTCCGTGGCCAGTCACTGGGCCGCTTTCCACTCCGAACGTCATACCTCGAAAATGGAATTTCGTAACCCGGAAACCATTTGACTTCACACATTCAAGAAGCCTGCAGGTAGATACTAGCTAAGGTGATGTACATATCTACGCGGTGACATCTATATATCTCATACAGCGATCAGGGATGCTGTGTATGTCTACCAGCGAGCCCCTCCTCTATAGCGATGCGGCTGCCCTCATGCGACATATGCCAATGATGGATGAAGTTACGACTGCAAGACTGCTTTTGTTGAAAAGACCATATCACCCTCCCGTCTTCCAGAACTGTTGTCCTTGTCTTTTCCTTTCTCCTTCTCCGAGCTGGGTCCATCATCCAGGTACAGGTTATGCTCCTCTATGTAATCGACGACGGCAGATGGAAGCAAGTATCGCACAGAAAGCCCCCGGCGAAGGAACAGGCGGACTTTTGTCGATGAGACGTCGTTCTGGATGAGCTGAGGGATAAGATATATATTGTTCCGCCAACGTGCCAAGTTATCCGTAGCTTGATCCATACTGGACCCAGCTCGTTCGATGATGAACGTGCCGTATTGGCCCAGTATATGGTCCAACTATAGTTTACGTGAGAATCCGGGATGAAACCTTCAAATATAGACAGCGGAAAATGCTTACATCCTCGACCGCCCAAACACCAGGTTCGGACATGGTGCTTATCAAGTCTGACCCAGCGAGAAGCATGACCCTGACATCCCGGTGTTCTCCGTCCTGCGTTTGCACCCCGCCCAAGATTGTGTTTATTTCATAATCGAAATGGTCGAGCACAACGGCCGTGCGTTGATAGTTCTGGAAAGCCTCCCACGGGTCGATCATGAGCCAGGAGGACGTCTCCTCTGCAGCGAGTGTGCACATATTGACTCTATAAATGAAAGACACGAACAGGAGTCAGCTTCTATCTTGAGAGCATGCATAAGCAGAATGAGAATAGAAAGATGACGACAAATCCTTCCGAGCCATCTAGGACCTGATGGCCACGATGAGTAAGTCCCGCGCAAGCCCATCGCGCTTATCAGTACAGCAGCACAACCAAAATAGAAGGATCAGGTGTGCTATCCTGTGCGATGCGGTTACGAGATCGCTCAGCGTATCAGAAGACACGATCCGATATGAAGAAAGGGTCATGTGAGGTAACCTCTCCGCCAAGAGGTTCACATTGCCATTGCCTCGTTGGTATGTGGCCAAAAAGTGCAAATGCGCACACGGGGGCACCTGACGTCAGGATAGGTTGACACGAGTCGGCCGCTCGAGTGAACGCCAAATTAATTCGGTTGAGCGAATCCAAGACCACAAGTTTCTCATCCAGTGCGCACGTTTCCAGAAAATAAAGGGTAAAGCGCAAGATGAAGAAGAACATGATAACAAGATATCGATATCAAATCTTTGGCGTTTATCGCTCACCTATGATGAGCACTGAGCAGACCATGCTTGTTATACTTGTCGCTCACAGGACTGAGATAGCCGCCCACGATCTCGAAGTTGGTGTTGTGCCGGACATAGTCCTTTGCCATTTCGAACATGCGGAGATGAAGGTAGGTGACCGGACTGAAGGACCCGCACGCGACGAGGACGATGGGCTGCTTGGAGGAATCTCGAAGCAGTTTGCGGAGACGGTGAGAGGCAAAGGTATAGTTGGGCGGGTTGGTGAACTCGTTGGTCTTGCGTGCGGGGACGTGAGTGTCCATGGTGGTAGAGAAAGGCTACAGTATTGACGGACGGGAACGAACTCACCTTCCGGCCCCTTCCCAAATATCGATATATCAAGCAATTTATACCCACGCGTTGCCAGCCGAAACTCGAATTTATGTAGCCTCCATCATAAAAAACCGCTTAGATGGTAGTATACAGTTACTATAATATGCTACAACACTAATACAGGTGCGAGGCAGGTAACGGATATATGCTTTACCGGTCTTCTCGCGCGTCAGTTAATGGTCTGAACACAAGACACTAACGTGTATGGGTGTAAGTCATACCACAACCGGACGCATACTCATAAAAGACTATAGAAACCAACATGGGACTGAAAAAACGAAAGGACACCCTCAATTTCCCGATAACCCTGGGGAAGATCTATTCGAGGATCAAACCTGGATAGTAATCAAATGCTTGCTCTGGGTCATGCTGCCCAAATGGCGTATATCCCGACGACATCAGCTGCGGGTCAAAACCCATCCTGGAATGTGCACTGCTCGTGCCCGTGAAAACCCCGAGATGGTCAATGCTGCCAGGTGAAGGGATGCTAATCGGCGTCGACATCGGTGGCGAAGCGTAGCATGTCGCGGCAAAGGATCCATCCCCTCCAGGCCACGAAGCGAGTGACGAAGTCCTCTGCTTGCCCCCGTGGATCCCAGCCTTGGAAACCCTCTCTGAGACGTGGACATGCACAGAACCTCGACCGTCTTCGCTCAGCAATGTGTCAAAGGAAATCGCGAAACTACCAAGGGGAAGATGGCCATCCATATCAGAAAGTTCGCCACCAATCCCCATTTTCCTCGAGGACTCGACATCAGCGGAGCTGGGATGGAATCCGACGCTTCCATGACCATATCGTGGTCGACCCTGATCCTTGATATCACAAGGGGTAGACTGGCAGGTAAATGAGGTGGGCGAGGGCCACGCGGAACTAGAGCCCGTCAATGGGATAGAGAAGGCGATGGGCAGTGAGGTCTGCGATGGCAAGGAGAGAAGCGACGGAAGCGACGATAGGAGGGACTCTCTCTGAGAGGTATCTGGTCAATTCCCCGTTTCATGTAGCAGCAACTCTCTCACCATGACTGTTATGATGGAGGCTTGACCCATCGTTACGTATGGCGAGTAGGATGGGGGTGGTAAATTGAGATCGTGCGACTCTGTCTTTACTGCAAGGTTCGCCGCAGTTCGATTTGCGAGCTCCACGGTGAGTTCTCGTTCGCGCTTCTCGGCTATCGACAAGCGCAACCGAAGTTGTTCCAAGTTCGAGACAAGGTCATCGTATTTATTTCCTTTCTCTGCCAAGGCGTGAAGTCGCAAGTTTTCTTCTTCGAGCTCCTTGACGCGGCTTAGGGAAATACCGTCAATGGATGGATGCGGCTAACATGAGACAAAGAGAAATCACATTTCCATTGCCTCAAACTCCTCCCTCTTTCGCTGCCGACTGAGGAAGGCTGCAGCCCGGTTCTTCAGCAGACGTGCCTCGCGCTTACTTAAGCCAGTAACGTCAGGAGGAACAAAGTCTTTGGTGGTGATCCTCTCCCCATTCCCCCGCCCTTTCTTCACCCCTCTGATGGTAGAGAAAGTCTTCTTGAGCGGAGGCTCATTATCCAAGGAGAGAGACAATTGGCGTGGCATCGAAGGTGGCGAGGAAACAGAAGATGAGGAAGAGGGTGCCTCCACGCCGTCGAGGTCGAACACTTGGTTCGTTGGTAGACATGGCTGCTGATCGCTCTCCGACGGTGATTCGGGCGTGAAGCGCGGTCTGATGACTTTTGCACCAAGTTGTGGAGAGTCCTCTGGGTTTGAGCTGACAGAAGCGGGTGGCGAGGGGGGAAGAGTATAGTAGTTCCAGGTGACAACATCCATTGTGTCAGCAGAGTAAGAGCGTGGATTGTCCCATGCCATGTCTCCGGAGACGAGTGCTGCTTCAGGTGTGTTGGGATGGTGTATGGGCATCGGCTGGGATTGGGACATGGGGGACTGAACCAACATGGGGACGGAGTTTTGCGAGTGAGGAAGCACAAGGGGATATGACCTCGAACCTTGACGCTCATATTGAGTATGTACCCCGATTTATACCTCGCGTGTAGCAAAGTAGGACCGTAGTCGCGACTTCGTTAGCGACCAAATCAAGCACACGTCTGATATGAAAATATCGCCTCTCACATGCGCTCGGTCCTTGTACGATTCGGGACAAAAGCAGATCTACGTCCATTTCAGTCAGCATCTTTAGAATATTTCCGACGTTAAAAACCGCTTTCGGGGCGAAACTCACAATAGCTCTCATCATCCCGGCTGATCAGCGTCGTGACGGCCCCAACCCTGATCCAAGTTAGCCACACAACCATAACTCGTAACAATCGGAGGCCCCGCGCACCAAATGTGGATCCGTGAAACCGTGTCAGAGAGAGACTCTAAAGGGGGTACAAAGGTTTTCTGACCTGGATACCGATCGGGAAGACCGTAACGGCGGCGCCCGGCAGACTGACTCTGATTGAGGTTCTTCGGGTGCTAAAGACCTGCCGGTCGTCGAACTCGGCGTCGGCATTTATTCCGAGTTGACATGTTTAAAGTTGAGGCATGGCGCATGTGTCCGTTTCCTCCGTGAATTCCCAATCAGTCTTGGAACTTGTGCGGCGTGACCGGCGTCCCTGGTAATTACGAGATCTAACAGATGTAGAAACCGATCATGATGAGTGATCCTATTAGCGAGACCACGATGGAGATGGCTTACGAAATTTGACAGGAAGAGAGAGGTGCGATTCGCCGAGTGTCCCCGCACCTCTGGCCTCAACCAGGGGATCATCGAGACCGTACACAGCCCCCAACTCGGGAAAATGGTATTTGATATTGACGTTTTGGAGGCAGTCGGGGTACTGAGACCCGAATGCAGGCTCGAGATCCGTTGGGCGTGACGGGGTTGCTTCATAATGGAACCTAACTGACCGGCCGAAAATGGCTCTCACTAACGCAGTGCCAACCCGGATTAGTGCGGCTGAGAAGACTTCCCAAAGAGTTGTTGCTGTGTTCTCTATGAACTCGAAGCAGAGATATGATGAACATATGACCGTGAGCACTAGGGTGGTTCTCGCGTGACATCTTCCATATGACTCGCCACCCGCAAACGTGTTCCTTGACAATTGTCCCCGGTGGAAGACAGCCAGGGCGATCCTTATCAATGCACCTCGGTCTCCGCCCTTTTCGGAAGATATTTGGGTGGCCTGACATCCGAGGACATGAGTTTGAGCTTGAGCCTAGGAAGGGATAAAGTTAGCGGAACGACGTGAAGTTGAAATCGCGTATCATTTGTGTACTCTCCATCAGTCTGATGGACCCAAGTTAGACAACCCATGACTTTCGGACCTGATGGCAGAGACCGATTCAGCTCGATCAAACGCTTCGGGTATTACGGTGGCAGGGGTGACGGAAATTGGGTACCCGGAAAACTTGGGGGAGAGGGGAACCACAGCAACCCATACAAATGTCTGTATCTGTGCAATGTCATTGGCAATGGGTAGTCCTAGGTATTGAATCGAAACTTGAAGGTTCAAGTTGAACAAGAGGCTGTGCGAGGCCAACTACGTAACACAGCCACAGACCCGCTTGACTCCAAGCGTGGTTATTCAGTGGTTTTTTTGCCTAGACCGAACATCATTTTATTCAAATGATTTGTCGTGTGAGATCGTGCCCGTCGCGCCATATCCCAACACATTTCTTTGGCCGTATCGTAGCGGGGGCCACGAATGTCGCCTTTTGCTGGTCACATCAGGTAATTCAGACCCCAATCCGGCAAGTGTGTTGTCCACCCGACTCGATAGATCAGCGATGCGTGGCGCGGCTAAATGTCCTTGACTGCGTATGCGTAGGCAGGTTTCCTGGACCAACTTACACCAACTATTGAAGCCTTTGTCCGATCTAAATCTCTCGTATTGACAGGCATAATGAATTTGCCCGTTGTGGCGTGACAAATGACTCGAACCCTCGAAGGCGGTGTAAACGTTGGCATAGACAGGTCAAAGTCCAAGTACACACTCGAGGTACGTTTACTGACCATTGAGGGGACGATATTACGCTATTGGATTAACCATGGTGCGCATCCTTGCAATCGCCTAGCACGAGAGCGAGCGATTTCCGCACAGAAGCTCCTGCCGTTTGGAGTCGTTCTACATCCACTACCGGAGGACAACGGCATAGGGCAAACGGGAACGGTGCCTAATCAGCTACACGAGTGCATGGACTCGACGGAAATTCTTGCAGACACGAGTTGACCTCGGGAGCAAAAGAGAAAGAGAAACTTTCTTGCTCCGCGCAAGTGGGCCGGACTATGGAGGAGGTACCGTGTTCGGCCCGTGTCGACGATATCGGGATGAACTTGGATACATATAAAACCTTGGATCAAGGTTAGGAGAAATGCGTAGTAGAATCCGAGGACTTATGGGCTTATCTGCTGGCATTGCGAGTGGGAGGACAATCAGGTCAGTATTAGTCAGCGCGTGTAGACATGCAGTGGCTGTGTGCAGTGGTAGATCGTCCTGTTCATCCAGACATCTCCTCGATCATGCCTTTGAAAAGGTCACATTCGTCCGCATCGCCTCATAGCGACGGTGGCGTGTCTCCCGACCAAGGCCCATCAAAGCGCACACATGCCTACTCGGCTTCTCCTACCGTGGACACCCGGGAGAGCTCTGTGGATCAATATGCCCTAAGGGTATACATCATACCTGCTAAACTTTCGCACAGTGCACTTGAGAATCTCGCCAGTCTTGTCGAGAAAAACGCCACAGAGCAGGGTAACAGTGCTGGTGCACGAAACCTTGCATTGGCGGCGAATGTGGACCACGCGGACGTCGTTGTCACTGCCGTACATACAAGACCTCGACTTGAGAGACATGTCTGCTGGGAGGTCGCTGTTCGTGGCCCATTTCACGTGTCGCACACACAGCGTTGATGAGACTTACTAGAAAACCAAGGCCATCGTCACCCCTGACTGGCTGAGGGATTCTGTCAATTCTGGCAGTATCCAGCCGTGCGGAAAATACGCCGCACTCGGTGACCTTCGCGACGACACTGAAAGCCTATGTTCGGGGGCCAAGACGGGTACTCCTGCGCCTCTACAGGCGTCTCCAAATTACTATGGACAGGATCCAGAGGATAGTGTAAAAGATACCGATCTCGCAGCCCTGAACCACCTTTTGCATTACTGCTGCCAGCGAGCGTCGCCGCTAACTTGTCCAAACCAGGCTCTTGTCGATGAACTGGATATCATCCGTAAAGCCAGATTTTTAGAAGGGGAAGAGCGGAGTATGTTGAGCTACGCTCGAGCCATATCCGTGAGCTTCATGGTACTACCATGCAGGCTAATGGTAACTTTACTCTTCAGACCATCAAAGGTCGGTCGAATAACATGTGTTCTCCGCACTCTGAGAATTTACAGGGCGGTTTAGCCTATCCTTACCGCTTCAATGACCAGACTTCGCGAGAGGATATAGCAAAATTGCCATATCTTGGAACGAAACTCACTTCCATGGTATGTCAGGCTACTATCACTTGCCTCTGAATTTGAACACTCTTACCCAGGTCGAGGAATTCATCAAAACTGGCAAGATACAAGAAGCCCGTAAGCTGTATATACCATGCTCCATGTTCTCGCTGGAACACCATGACCTCTCCGATCACAGAAAAATTCATATCATCCACAAGATTTTTGACACTGTCCACGTTCAACTCTATACACGGCATCGGGCCACACACCGCCAGACATCTTTATTTACTTGGCTTACGAAGTATCGAGGACCTCGAAAAATACTATGAAGTCACCCCTGGAATTACACACGAAGGCACTGCGTCCCATCTCGAGCCAGGAACCGGCAACGAAATAGGCGTGGAGAAGTCCATCAAGGTTTCCTTAGCTCTCCGGCACGACTTGAGTCAAAAGTGAGTGAGCTGACAATGTCCACCCCGGCATCCTATCGTGTCTGTCGCCTCACACTGAACCGCCTGCAGGATTCCGCGCGAGGAAGTTGAGGAAATTAATCAAGTAATCATGCGAGAATTGGAATCGATTGAAGCAGGCTGCAAGAGTATCATCGTAGGCGGGTCAGTCGATCAGTGGTCCTGCAAAGTCGTATCAGCCCTGAATTCCATCCCCTTCCGGACCTCGCTTAGCTATCGCCGGGGGAAACTGGAAAGCAACGATGTCGATATCGTTATCTCCCATACAGACTGGGATCACGGCGCGGACAAGGTACGAGGCCTTCGCAAGAGGCTAGTGCAGAGGCTTCATGAATCTGGTAAGATCCTGTTCCTTCGGCGATAAGTCACCGCATGTCCGCCGCTTACAGGGCTTGTCACGCATGTCCTGAGTAAGCCACCAAAATGATTGATTTTACAGGCGTCACATGACAGTCCGATCAGATATGAGCGGGTATCACCCTCATAATATTTTTCGCACCCAACATTGGGACTCCCTTGAGAAAGCACTAACGGTGTTTGTGCTCCCCAACGACTCGGCTCGCAAACAGACGTACAGGCGTGTGGATTTAATTTTTGCTACCCCTGGCGTGTTTTGGACAGCAGTGGCCGGCTGGTTCGTATTATAGATCATTGTGTACGTTGTCTTGATGCATTGAACCCTAATCTTCTTCCCTTTAGGACAGGCTCGACCATGTTTGAACGCGATCTTCGTCTCTGGGCCAAACAAAAAAAGCACGATATTTCCTTCCATCCAAAACGCTATCCGCTGACATGTTTTGCTTCAGGGGATTGAAATTTGATTCGTCCGGAATGTATGCCTAGTGGCGTTTTCTTTTTCACCCTGTCATCAATTAACATGGACCCACAGCACCAGACGGCACGATTCCAAACTCTTTCGCCCGAAATCCGAGCGGGAGGTTTTCGAGATCTTGGGACTCGCGTACGTGCCTCCTAGTCTCAGAAATGCGGACGCGTGAGCGGGTGGGTCCTGTGGCGCCGGCCGTGGTATCATCACCCCTAATGCAACAAGCACGAGTGTAGCAAGTACATCAAACAGTGAATTAAGCGATGCCCGTCCATCACGGGATCCGGTGCGTGTCCCAGAGCAACTTGTTGTATACGACAATGCGGGCCGTCAACTACGCTGTGGAAAAACAAAACGGCATGATCCACGGCCCGCCCAAACGAGACGGAACAAAAAACACAATTCTTATTCCAACGGCCCATCAGAATGCGATTGTACAGCAGCTGAGCTGACGCGTTCAGAATTCAAGATCCCAAACACCCTCCATATCTACTCGCCCCCTAAACGTCCGGGTTGAACCGGAGATCGACAGCCCCCCCAAGTTGGCGTCAGGCCGTGACAGTTAGAGTCGGTGTGTTGACGTACGGAAAGAAAAAGGCTGTGGAGTGGCTGGGCGCGGCCGTTGATCATGTTTCATGTTGCACGACCCTCTTTGTTTTTGTATTTTGGTTCACACCCCCTCCCGCTCCTCAGGCTTGTCACCTTTTTTTTTGTGATCGTGACAGCGCGTCGGGATCGCTCGGGTTCAAGGTCTCAAGTGGATGATGGAACGTCCCATGTCAATCGTGGACCAAAAAACTGATCGAAAAAAATTGAAAGCCGTCGTCCATCTGGAAGGAAAACCTGTCACACTCGACCGCTTTCATGGACAAGTCGTTGAACGAATGTTGTTTGGCAGTGTGGGACGGGGACGAGCGGCATGATCACGAGGAATGTAGATAACGAACGGGAGCATAATCTCCGACAGCGCGGGGGAAAGTTCAAATCGGTCCACACCACCGAGATGGGCCTTCATTTACTTCCGTCTCGCCCGTAGATCGCCTGAGCCCGCAGCACAAAAGCCAAGGTTATTTCGGTTCTGGACATATTACACCAGCCATTGTACGGACGGAAAGGAAAGAAAGGTTCCTTTACATCTCAGTTGACAAAAGCTTGGATGCCTGTCAACGCCTTGCCCAGGATGAGGGTATGAATATCCTAAAAAAATGGTCGTCATGACAGATCCCGCAAAACACGCGCATTAAGTACATACATATGTGCCTGCGTCCGGGACGAACGTCGGTTAAGTGAAAATGAAGCGACGGGCGGAACGGCCATTACAATAGAAACATACCTTCGTAAGTGTTGACGACCTGCAAGTTCGCGACGTGCCGACCGACGTGATACCTATGGGATGCCGTCAGGACGACATTAAAGCAAGAAGGGGAGGTTCAGAACTTACTCGTCCGATGAGGCATTTCCTCCCAAGATGTCCAATACGATCCTGGCATGTTGGAGTGCCTTGCCGCAATTGTTGCGCTTGACCATGCTGACCATCTCGGGTGCTAGCGTGCCTGCCTCCTTGAGCCGACCGACTTGCAGACTAGCTTGTAAACCCAAGGCGATTTCGGTCTGAGCGTCGACCAGCTTCTTTTGTATGAGCTGGAACGACGCAAGGGGACGCTTGAATTGCTTTCGCTCGAGCGCGTATGCGAGCGTCTTCGCAACACAATCCTCCAAAGCTCCCATGGCACCCCAGGAAATACCGTACCTGATATTCCCGGATCAGTCCGCAGTCAACCTGCACAAGCGTACCGACATACCGTGCGCTATTGAGACAAGAAAATGGGGCACTAAGCCCCTGAGCATGGGGCAGAAGGTGATCATGCGGTACCTTTACCGAGTCCATGAAAATGGATCCGGTGACGGACGCACGGAGGGCAACCTTATTTTTGATCGGTGGAGCTTCAAGCCCTCTCATGCCCTACCGCCATGGTTTGAATGTGTGAAATTCAATACGAGTCTAGGAATGACATGCCTTTTCGAGGACGAAGCCCCGCACCTTGCCGTCCCATTTGCAACGCGCCCATACGACGAAAATATCACTGGGTTTATCCGGACAAATGAGTGAAGGCGCGCGAGAAAAAAGAGGTGACATACGCCACCGGCGCATTCGTTATCCAGGTCTTGCTTCCTCTGAGGATGAAACCACCTTCGGCTTCCTCCGCGGTCGTTTCCATTCCCGCGGGGTCGGATCCATGATTTGGTTCAGTGAGTCCCTGGAGAAAAAAGACTCGGTGGGTCAGAAAGACGTTTAGTAACCCCTGAAACATACGAAGCAGCCGACGAGTTCTCCACGAGCTATACGAAACGTTGGTTTCAGCCCCCATTTGGGATACCCAAGGTTCACGGCAACGATTACCTAGCTGAGGAAGATACTTGTTCTTCTGCACCTCGGAACCAAACTCGTGGATAGGGTGCATCACGAGGGATGATTGTACAGATGCCGTGGAGCGATAACCTGAATCGATTCTAGACATCACAATCACGCGATCCAAAGTGCTCAGCATGACGATTGAACACACAGTCATTAGCGTTGACGAACCTTTCTATCTCGCGTGCGGTCAGACCATATGCTACATGACTGACGCCGGCACAACCGTAGCCTTTGATCGTTGGGCCGAGCAGACCCAGTTTCCCCATTTCGGGTAGAATATCATGGTTGAACTCTATGCAGTGCGCGGTTGGACGCGTCGGTAGATATATCCTGTGTATCATATGATGGATCACGCACCTTCTGTCCGCCAACCTTGCAAGACACGAGGCGCCAAGCTTTCCTATGAAACCCGACACTGCTCGTACGCCACCGTCACGAGGTAAAAGAAACAATTAATGTGGACGTGCCTGGCAATATTCGCGGGCGGTATCCCTGCGGGCAGTGCGTGAGCATGGACACGGACAAGGATGCGCAAACCGCACGCACCGAATGGCGATTTCGTCTTCTGTAAGCAAGGAATCCAACGAGAGGGGATCCTGTCTCTCGGATGAGCCGTGCGCGGAATAAGGCCGAGAACGATACTCACGTCGGGGTTATACTGTGCGCATCCTTGGGCTATATCCTTGGGTTCATGCTATCCAGGTTGGAAATGATAATGCGAAGACATACCGCGAGCCGAGGATGTGGTCGAAAATGACCGTGTGACAGCTGCCGCAGTCCTGAAACGAAAGCATGAAGTTCTCCAGAGACGCGCAGTCGTAGACATCATTCTGGATTCTAGAATCAAGTATGTGGTAGGGAAGTCCGACGCCGTCGTAAACAAGTTATATGAGATTCGGAGCAAGTCACTCTCGTTCGGCACGGAACATGATGTCTTACGGCTGCCGATAACTCGACCGTCACAGTTGAACCTGAGGCACTTGTGCGAAGATACAAGGTAGCTACTTGGACTAGCATTACACATCATGCTTTCTCTTCATAACCTCCTGCCTTGTCCTCAGTATTTGCTGTTGACCGAGAGCGATGCAGGAGATCCTCGAGACTTTGCTTCAAGCTCTGCTGGGCGCTCTGGGGCATCTCAATCTCCTCCGCGGGATCCACCTTCCAAAGAGGCTCCGACAATGGTTCCCAGTCACCGCCCGCATCGCTCTGTCGCGTTTCAGTTTCAGGAGGCAGCTTCATCTCCGGGAACAAAGGATCAGAAACGCCTAAAATCTGACTCCATTTATTCAGCGCCATACGCATATGTTTGCTGTCTAGTGGAGGGAGCTCCTGCGCCGGTGAGGCAAACGGAGAAGACTCGTAGAGTGGTTTGAGAGGTGCAAAACCGCCCCATTCCAAGAATGCATGCCCAATGGCGGCCTTCATTGCACGTGAGCGGAAGGGCGGTTTCATTGCATTCCGGAAAGTAATGGCGGTGCCTGAACGGCGCAATCATTTCATGTCATCCCGGAAGTAGACAGAAAACGAACCTGCCCGTTTCACGTTCAATATGACGAACCGAGCCGGTTTGGAGGACTCGTCCGGCGAACTAGCGGAATCGGGTTTGGTGCGATTTTCTGGTACGAGAAGACTCCTGAGGTCATCCAAGCCAGGACCACCCTCGGGGCGACCCAGTAGAGGTGGCAGCGCAACTTTCAGTGTCGTGCCTTGTGGTGGTACGCGCAGGAGCGATCTGGGCGACTCGAACGCCGCCCAGCAAATGGCCTGGTATTCTGAACGAATTTCCGAGTCCTAGAACACGGTAAGCCTCCCGTGGCACGCAGTTTAGCCAAGACGCACCCGCAGCAAACGATAGTCACGTATCCGACCAAACTGTCGTTCTATCGCTCTGAGGCCATGCAGCGCGTCGAGGATGGACTCGGGCACGCAGGAGAATCGGATGTAGACCGTGCGTGGTTCGCTGGTTGCCTGCCAGTCGCCATGGCCGGCGTCGTCGATGTGAAACCGACCCCAATGGTAGCGACGTCGTGCAACTTGCTTGACGGCGTTGACCAACATCCTAGCAGTATAGCCACCCGTTTGATTATGTAAACATCTAGACACGATTTTTTTTTTCACGCATGTCTTCGTCCTACCGTGATGCGCTCGCTGCCATTTCAAAGAGGACCGGTTCGCCGTTGCCCTCGTTGATCGTTTCGTTTGCAGTTCTACACGAACTGACTGCCATAGTCCCGCTGGTGGGCATATTTTACGCCGCCAGAGGGCTGCACGTCGGCGAACGCGTGGTCAACCAGTTCACGCCCAACGCTGGTCAGCCAGCCGGATGGGTCGCCTGTCAGCTTTCCCAATGGGTTGACGAAGGCGAAAAATGGGCGCACCGTGTCGGTCGCCGCTATGGCGTGTTTGGGTTCGAGAAAGGCGTGCCCACCAATCACGGTGATGGCCGGCACTTGTCCGGAAAGCTGGCTGGCGATGTGGCCAACGCAGTCTTGGCCTACGGTGCCACCAAGGTTCGTTCTGTAGCCGCTCCCACCATTTCCGGCCAGACTCGGACATGAACGTCAGGCACTGTTACCAGTCCGCATTGGCTTATCGCTCTATCTATCCCCTGCCTTTTCGAGAGGAATAGTCGAACCCATTCGCCGCACAATCATCCGACCATTCAAGAGAAACACCGACAGTTAATTTTCTGGTGAGTATACGTTCCGCACTGTTCATGTGATGATTTCGTTTTGCCGCCCCAGTCGTAGCCGAAGAAGGCATTGACGATCGGCAGAGCAACAAGCCAAATATTTGCACCTCTGATCTTCTGATATCTGTCCTTGATATCGTCTGCTAACTTGATCTCGATCCCCGCAGGTCCATCATTGGTGGGACACTCATTGAAACTGAACGTTGTAGTGGCTTGTATTCGCACGACTGTCTGTCGGACCTATTGTACAAGATGCAATTTTACGTGGATGTTTTGTACTTTTCAATCAGGGTCTTTGTGGCGTTGATTGCACACTCCCTCGCATGGATGAGTCGTTTTGCCTTGGTAAGATCCAAACTGTCTTGCATGGTGCGATAGTCGGGCACTTTGGTCGTGCGTGAGTTCTCCGCGGTGCTGCTGCTCGAGTCTTGCGTGCGCGCCGCAGCCAACTCGGCACGCAAGGCCGCGAGGAGGTCGTCCAGCGTTCTCAGCGTCTGCACGCACTCGTCCATCTCCTCGATCTTCCTAAACCTGCGACACACCTCGCCAGCGCACGTCTCGATATGTGTGAACCGGACCGGTCCCAACAACGTTCCGCCGAACCTGTCCAAAGCGAGGCTTGAGTGTCGCACCAGAGAACCCGCCATGATGGTACTCACCACCGACACACGACCACCACCGCATCGATCACCCCCTCGCGCTTCATCACCCCCAACACCCGTCCACCCGCCCACCGCTCCCCGCCGTCCTCGCACCCCTCCTCGATGGTAAAGTCGTCCGGCCCGCCGAGCCCCGTTCGACCAGGCTTGACCGCCATACACCGCCACGCTGCGATCGTGTACGGGCCGTGCACCTTGCTCTTGCTCTTTCCGTCCTTGCCGCTCTTTCCGTCCCCTCTGGTCATGTCCTCGCCGCCCACGTGGAATCCACCCGACCCCTCACCGTGGTACCCCAGCGCAGCCGCAGCCGCAGCCGCAGCCCTCGCCTCGTCCACCGTCCGCGCGCGGTACACGTACCCGACAAACGTCGACCCACGGTCTCGGATCTCTTGTGAGGTCGCGAGCGTCACGCCCGGAGATGTCCGCGTCCGCGTCGACATGATGCGTCGCGTTCACGGTGTCGTCGTGGTGGCGTTTCCCCCGTCAACGTGGTGATAAAACTGGTCACCGAGGTTTCGCGTGTCGGTGTCAAGTGGAACACCGTTCCGGCGTTTCCGGAAATAAAAAGGGAGGCGGGAGGGGCGCCACTAGCTCTATGGCGGAACATCTGCACATTTATTCCCACCGCATTTTTGTACGCCGCGCCCGCCGCGATTTGCGACCAACCCTGCGGATT
>MU131017.1:14204-29370 GCA_015039435.1 Imleria badia
GGCTCGGCCTTGTGATTTATATTGCAATGCAGGCGCACAGTCTGTTTCTCCTCGGCGCATCTTCTGGCCCCCGTTCTATCTCCTCCCCCATATATTTCCATTGCAACACAGTGGCTCAGCCTTGTGATTTATATTGCAATGCAGGCACACGGTTCGTTTCTCCCCGGTGCGTCTTCAGGCCCCCATTCTATGTACTCCTCCCCCATATTTCCATTGCAACATGATGACGGCTTTTCGATATCTATTATATCTATTGCAATGCTGGCACACAGTCCATTCCCACCTTCATTTGTGCCAAGCTATATACATCGTACAATAGATCTCGAGTATACTACTTAGACCCCCCAAAAACATCATGGCTTTGATTTTTGCTTCCTGCATGGTGATCAGATCAAAAGCCAAAGGAAGTGTTGCAAAGAACATACTTGACTGCTTCCTGGCCATTCACAGTGTCACCACTCGCCACCTGTTTTTTTCTTGGCGACATATTCTTGCTGGTGGGTGGGGGCACGCGATTCTTCTTACTGACGACTCCAATCGCATTGTCTCTTTGTGCAGGCTGGAATGGAATATGCTTTCACTTTGAGTGACCTGAATTTCCTCTGCCCTCTTTGGTGTCAACACTCAAGCTGGCAAGATCTTGAGGGATGTTGATGACCCCAGGTTCCGTTGGTGGTTTTGGTGGAGCTGGTGGCACCTGTATGGCCACCAATGGACCAGATACTTGCATTGGTGGTGCTGGCAGTCCCTGGCCACGTTGAACAGAGTCAAGGACGGAGGCGGCTGAACGAAGCCGTCGATGCTCTCATTTGGGTTAGGCTGATGTGAGTTAGCATCAACCCTGAATGCATCAGGTGACACATGAGCCACTGGCCCGGTTCCAAAATTGAACTGTCGAGGTTGGTAAGCCTGAGGGATGAATGACGTGGCTTGAGTCTGGGTCTAATGGGTGGCCGTGCTCAAACCAACGTGGGAGGAGCCCGTCAGATTCCTTTGACTTCCGAAATTGGACTGTGGGGGTTGGTAAGGGGCGAATGACGTAGCTTGAGTCTGGGTCTGATGGGTGGCCGTGCTCGATCCAACGTGAGAGGAGCCCATCAGGTCGGTTTGACTTCCCAAATTGAACAGCGGGAGTTGGTAAGGTGGGAACAACACTGGTTGTGTCTGGTTCTAATGGGAGGTAGCTGGGGGGTAGTCCAGCCAGCCAGCCTAAGTATTCCAGTTCATAGACATATCAATGGCGGGGGGATGGCATCCGAGAGAAGGTCAGTAAATGAGCCCGGGAACACCAGAACACTGCCTTTGCCCATCCAGAACCCATCGGATGACGCAAATGGGGGTGTCATGGCTGAATATAATGACGAACCAGTCTGTTAAGGACCCTGGAAAGTCGCAACACTTTGAGGTGTTGCAATAACTGTTACGATTCGTTGTCTACATCGGCACATTTTCCTTCTTTCCATATCCTATCCCTGCCACCCTCTCCTCGACTTATTGTTTCTCGAACAAGACCATTTCCTGATTGTCATTGGTCCGTTCTCCATTTACTCCGTTGTCCTTTCCTAGTGGTTCTCCTTCCGCTCTTCCCTTACTGCCCACTAGGATTTCCTATTTCGTATCGGACTTTATCTCCTACGACATATTCTCTTACATATGTCATGTGATCCCTTTTACCATGGTTACTGATATTCCTCGTCGTTCCATCTTCTTCCATGATGACGTGTCCTATGCTGCGCATAGTCCATAAATACTCGTCGTATATTCTGTATTCTCCATTCTTGATCTATGCAATCACTGCGTACAATCTATCTCTCTTGTCCCTAGTCTTGCTCCAGAGCTCGTCAAGCTCTTGTCACAGTCTCTGCCCTAGCCTAGTTCCAGAGCTCGTCAAGCTCTTGTCACAGTCTCTGCCCTAGCCTAGTTCCAGAGCTCGTCAAGCTCTTGTCACAGTCCTAATCCCTCTGACCGTCAGTCTCCATCTTCCTGGACGTTGCGCCTCTACGTGAGTGCCTCCCAGTAGACGACGACGTTCCCAAGACGTACAACTCGCGTAACAATAACCATGCTCAATTGTGTCAACTCAGAAGGGAAGCACACTGGCGTTTGAGGTGTTATGCTTGATTGCATTGACTCGGAAGGGAAGCATGCTGGCGATGACACATACGTTGCAACACTAGTCGGCATTGCGACAAAATTGGTTGGTACAACAGGTGTTGCAACATTAGCTGGCATTGCAGAGTTGATTTTCACCATTGCAACATTGGCCAGTAATGCGATGTTGATGCTGGGCTGAGTCATCTTTGCGGGGGGGCTGGGCATATAAGTGGGAGGCAGAGGATTTGCCTCACTGCCCTCACCTCCTTCCTCTTCCTTTTTCCCGAGCGCGTCCTTGTCCTGGTTGTCCCCCTCCTCACTTGCCACTGCACGCACTGCAGACGCCTCTTCTTCATTCCTCTTGACCTCCTTCTCCTCACTTGGACTGGCTGGTGCTTCAGGATGATTTGCTATGTCCAAGGCTTCTGAGTTGGCCCTGGCATCAGGGTCCGAGTCCATGAGGTCCACAGTTGACTTCTGTGTTCCCTCAAATGTGCACATGCCAGCTACATGCACCATTAGTAAGTGTTGCCCTTCAACCACTACTGAAGAGTTGAAACTTACCTCCATAGACGCTATTCAGAAACTTGCCATAAGCTTCCACAAGAACCGTATTGTACTTGGGGTACGCGTTCGAGAAGTCCTGTCCATGCTGATCCATTCCGACGTGGAGACTGTGATGGTCATATGGTTAGTAAGTAAGCACGTGCAGATGCCAGTGCAGCCGGTCGAACAATGCTTACCTAGTAATATGGTTACCATCCTCTGGCGAGATAGGATCAGGCCCTCCCATAATCACACTGAAGGACCAGCTGGTCTTCTTGCCAAGATGCTCTGGCACACGGTAGAGTGTTGGTGGGAGCTCTCAAATATTCCTAGTTACAGGTCAATAATCATTCTGTTTTGAAGACATAACACACTAACCTTCGAATACTCAGTGGATCCATCTCCACGCTGTCATTGTCTGAGCTGCCCTTGTGGAGACCTGCCCTCTGTTTTGCTTGCACCAGCTTCAGTTCGTCAATCACCTCAGGTGACTCATTCTTGAGTGCATCTTTGATCTTCTCTCGTATTGTGACAATGTTCGATCCTGCTGGGACGCATTCCTTGACGCATGATACGTAGTGAGTCTTGGAGTATATCTCCCAGAGCTTGCTTGTGCGCATTTTTTGGCTGCATCAGGTCATTAAGGAGGCATGTGAGCTTGTTGTTAGCAGCCCGGCTGTCACCCGCACCAGAATGCCAACGCATCCATTGCTGGATTTGCTGGATATGAGGTTAACTATGGAAGCCGGTAGTGACAAACAAGGAACTCACTTTGTGAGGCTTGTCCAGGGATTCGTTGAGCATGTTTTTTTGTCCTTCGGTCAGTTTTTGCCCTAGTGGGATGTCTGGCAAGGCAGTTGCCTGTTCAGGCCAGTGATCTTTCCGCCTTTCGAATAGGTTAGGCCAGCACTTCTTGTATGCCTTGCTGCCACCAATCTTCACATATGTTATGCAAGTCATATGTTCTACGTCGAGAGGAATGTTGTTGTCTCTAGGGAGGCACTTACTGAGAGGCGCTGCGTCCTATAGAGTTGAGACGAGGAACTTAGGAAGGTACAAGGGCAATGACAAGAGCTTGGCGAGCTCTGGAACTAGGCAAAGGCTTGACGAGCCTTGGAGCAAGTGATTCAAGGAAGTAGATTGCATGCAGTATATGCACAGATCAAGAATGCAGAAATACATGGTAATGAAGAGTATTTATAAGGTATACGCAGTATATGACACGTCAGCGAAGAAGGTCAGAGAAGGTTGTGGAACATCAGTAACCATGGAGATATGGAACATCCAGCATGCACAAGAGAGCATGCTGTAGGAGATAGTGTCCAAGACGACAAGATCAAGATAAGCTAAGTTCAGCAGGCGATAAGGGAAGAGCAGAAAGAGAACCCCTTAGGACAAGGTAGAGAGGAAGAAAGAGAAGGGACCAATGATGAGAAGGAAATGGTCTTGTTCTAAAAAGAAGAGGTCAAGGAGCGGGTGACAAGGATAGGAAATAGTTAGGAGAAAAATATTGTTAACCAGGCAACGAATCATAACATTACCCCCTTCTTTGGACCGAAGACTCCTGTTGCTTGCTCTTGGGAGTAATGCTAAATAGGACAATCATCCTTAATGTGTCTGACTTCAAGGCAGGTACCACAGGGCCTAGTAGGGCAAAAGCGGTCGCTGTGAACCCATCATTGACAAAAGCTGCATTGGGTGCATAGGCAAAGACAAGTGGCATGTCCTGGAGTGGCTTCCAGGAAACTTGGGTATTGAAAGGAAGGACAGTCCTCTCATATGTGTCCAAAAGCATGGCAATGAAAAAACTCGGTGAATGCAGTGGCAGAATGAGGGGGAAAACAGTTGGGCATTACACGAGAGGGAGCGGATAGGATGTTACGTCCATTGACCTTGACATGCATAGCGTGTACAGCGATGCGAGCTTCTGCATCATAAGTAGGACCAGCGTCGGTGGTTGGAGGCATATCGGTGGGAATAGGGGCAAATGCGTCGACAGTGATGGGGGAGTTGGGACAGGAGGAAAGTCTATCTGTGAGAGGAGTGGCAAGCGGAGTCCAGAGGGGGGTATGAGGGGTAGGAACAGGGAGAGGACGAGGAGAAGGTTCATTGATTTGCTCTAAGCAGATCAGGTAGTTTTCCTTTTCTTCCAAAGTCATCGACATATAGACGCATCGGAAAGTAGGCCATATGATCGCCGGAGGTACTGACTCTATATAGAGGTTAAACCCTTGGAGATGAAGGAGGGTGAGCAGTCGTCTGGGAATGTCATTGAGTGAGATCCTAAGCGGTGTGTTGAAGGCCAGTTGGTAGTTGGAAGGGATGGTCAAGGAATGGAGACGATTAAGATGCATGATGTCTGTGAAGAGACAAACAAGTTCTTGGGAAATGAGGTCATCTTCATATAAGGGGAGCGTCTCGATGGCATGGAGGATGATCGGGTTAGAGATAACTGAGGAATAGAGAGTGTGTAGGATTGGGGAAGGTAGGAAGGTGGGGTGAACATTACGAGTATGGAGCCAAGTGAGGGAGGTGTTCTCCAGAGTATCCGTAGGCGAAGATGAAGACATAAGAGAGGAAGTTAAAAATCAGTAGTATGAAATATACAATAAGGAACACAACAAAAATACGAGTGTGTTGAAGCGTGGTCTAGGGGGAGTTGATTACAGAATTGGAATAGAGTTGCATGGTAAGGTTCATTGGGTTTGAATCGAAAGATAAAGCCAGGTTGTTTAGTAGTTTGATGACGAGCAGGGGGTACTTCACGAAGAGATTCCGCATCTGCAGGGTTTGAGGTCATGCAAGGTTGGGGTTGAGAGGGAACATAGATTGTGAGTGGCTTTATATTTGTTTAGAGCGTGAGAGGCATGTCTGAGATTGGACTCGGGTTCCCAGGTGTTTTCCGACAAGGGATAGCCTTTCCATGTGGTTAGGTACCTGCAGCGTCCAGCAGTGCCTCAATGAGAGATGATCCGATCAACTTTGTATTCCTCTTCAGTATCTATTAGGTCGGGCGGTGGCCGGGGGAAATTGGGACCATGCGTGTCTGTTTCCAGTTAAGAAGATAGCAGTGAGGTGTGGAATACATCATGAATTTTCCATGTGGGAGGGAGTCAGCGTCGGTAGGTGAGTGGAGATAGGACCTGAGAGATCAAACTGTCCCAGTCGTTTGGGAGTTAGTTTCCTAGATGGGTAGTGTAGGTGGAGATTAGTTGCCTCGAGCCAGACCTTGTTACCAACTTTCCAGGAGGAGAATTTTTGAGAGGAGTGTTTCGCCATGATCCAACGGGCAGTTTCGTGTGCTGCTAGGGCTTCTTTCCGAGCTTCTTCTAAGGAGGAGAGGCGAGTTTTGAGAGCAGGAAGAAAGGTCTTTCCAAGCGGAGGGTAGGATCTGGGGTCATAGCCATAGAGGAGGGAGAAAGGGGAAGCTTTGGTTGAATTGTGGGGGACGGAGTTGTGATGGAATTCAGCGGTAGGAAGGAGATCAACCCATTTCTGAGGGTTGTTAGTGCAAAAGATCCGGAGATAAGTTTCAACTTCCAGATTGGTGTGTTCAGTTTGTCCATCCGTTTGGGGATGATACACGGTAGATAGTCGGACATCATAGTGGAGGAGGCGGGCTAGTTCTCGGGTAAAGGCCGAGGCAAACTGTGGCCCTCTATCAGATATGACGGAGTCGTGAAGTCCGAAGTGTCTGAAGACATGTTCAAGAAAAAGAGTGGTGACATCAGCAGGGTCAATAGTTTTAGAACAAGGGATGAGAAATACTCCCTTTGTAAGGCCGTGGTTGACCACGACCATTAAAGAATCATGCCCTCGGGAGAGGGGAAGATCGGTCACGAGATCAACAGATAGTTGTTTGAACGGTAGGGTTGACGAGGGTGGGATGGGTAAGAGTGTGGGGGTCATAGGATGGGTGTTTACTTTGTTTTGCTGGCATACTGTGTAACCAGCAATCAATCTGTTTATGAATGTGGAAAGACCAGGCCATCAAAAGTCACGTTCTAGAATGGCTTTGGTGTGGAATCGACCTGTATGACTAGTGGCAGGAGCAGTGTGAATGGAGGAAACTAGGGATTGTCGAGCAGATGAGGGAATGTACGGGCGGTTTTTGAAATATTGTTGGCCATTGTTGAAGGACCAGTCCTGGGAGGAGGAACGAGGGAAGAGAGGAGAACCGTCATGAAGGTTTTGGATGGCGCGTAGGACGAGTGGGTCATTGGTGGAGGAGGATTGGATGTGACGAGCATGGGTGAGATCAAGTGCACTGATGACCAGGGGTTCTGGACAAATGGCAGGGTCGGCATTGTCCAGGGTGGTGTCTATATGGTCTTTCCGAGATAGCGCGTCCGCGGGTCCCATTTTGGTCCCTAGGGTGACTTGCCAATGGATGTCAAAGTCCTGTAGGTGTTACGATTCGTCTGTACCCCTTACCTTTTCTCTTCGTCTTACCAAACCCTCACACTGTTCTTTCCTACTACCGGTAGAGGAACCAGTACACTTTTTGTCTTGTCTTTATCACAGACTTAATCTCCTCTAAGCGATTCTCTTATGTCGCTTACATGTCCCCCTTACTCATTGAATATTCCTTGACCTTCCAGAATGTTCTATGTTTAGTCAGCTCTCTGACCAGCCCTAAACATCGCCTAGTACTATATATACTTCGCGCATTTTTCCTTTATACCTTAAGCTAGATCTCCTTTGTACTAGCCACTCTTGGAATCCACCGCTTCTCTGTTCCCTTGACCTTGAAAGTCTCGCCAGTACTTTGAACTGGTGCTAGTCCTTGAAAGCCTTGATTGTATCTAAGAATACCCCTTAGAATGAACTTTTGAATCAACAAGAGGACATCCCTCTGCTTGACCCCTTTGAACCTTCTTAGAGGACAACCCCTAAGACTTATCTTGAACCTTCAACTCAGAGGCTACCCTTGCCCCTTACCCAGGGCCAAGCGTAACAGTAGGAATAGGGACCATCGGGCCTGGCGTCGGGACAGTTTGCGAGGATCTTTGATGTAGGAGAGGTTTTTGTGGTCTGTGAGGATGGTGATGGAGTGGGAGGTGCCCAGGAGGTATTGTCGCCATTCCTCGAGGGCTAGAATGACAGTGAGGAGTTCGCGGTCATAGATGTCATAGTTGCGTTTGGCGGGGGAGAAAGTCTTTGAGAAGTATGCACAAGGATGAGGATTGCTATTGGTGTCAGTTTGCATGAGTACGGTGCCGGCGGCGAGGAGGGAGGCATCCGTCATGATGGAGAATGGACGGGATATGTCAGGGATTGAAGGACTGGGGTGGAGGAGAAGATAGCTTTGAGAGAGTCAAAGGCCCTCTGTTGGAGGGTGGTCCAGATCCAAGGTTCATTCTTCCGAGTGAGAAGGTTCAAGGGGCAACGATGTTGGAGACATTAGGGATGAATTTGCGGCAGAAGTTTGCAAAGCCCATGAAGGAGTGGATAGCTTTGACTGAGGTGGGTGGTTTCCAGTCACGAATAGCAATAAGTCTCTTTGAGTCCATCTCGACTTTCCCTTGGCCAATGATCATCCCTAGGAATTCCATTTGTGGGACATCAAAGGTGCATTTAGAGAGTTTCAAGGACAGTCCATGTTCTCAAAGTCAGGAGAGGACACGGCAGGTGCGGGCGTGATGAAGGGAGATATCTCTGTTTGTATGGATGGCGATGTCATCCATGTAGATTTTAAGCCATCATTCAGCGATCATATCAGAGAAAACATGGTTCATGAATGCTTGGAATGTGTGAGGAGCATTGCTGAAACCGAAGAACATAACAGTGGGTTCGAAGAGACTGAGTGGTGTGATGAAGGCGGCTTTCCATTGGTCCTCTTCTCAAATGCGGATGTTATTATATCCCCAACAAATGTTAAATAAGGTGAATAAGGTGGAGTCTTTCATATCGTCAATGAGTTCAGGGATAAGCGGTAGGGGGTACGCATTCTGGATGGTGTGGGAGTTTAGGTATCTGTAGTCCTGACAAGGACGAAGAGATCTGTCTTTCTTTGGGACGAAGAAGAAGGGAGATGCCTGGGGAGATTTCGAAGGGATGATGCGGCCAGTTTTCAGGTGTTCTTCAACAAATGCTTTACATGTCTCCATCTCGGCAGGGTTTAGAGGATAGACCTTGGCAATTTTCGGGGAGAAGGAGGGGAGAAGGTCGATAGTATGATCATATGTGCGATGAGGGGGTAGTTTGGCATGGGTTTGTTCAGAGAATACATCTGCGAAGTCCGAGCACCAATCTGGGATCTGCTGTTCGACGGGGGCTTCTTGTTGAGTGATTTGGGTGGAGATGATGGTCTTGTTGATGGTTTCACTGTGATGCCACAGTTCACGTTTGTGAAGTCATTTGGTGATCTTTCGGTCAGCATTGAATCCAAGCCAACGTAAGAGGTATTGTTGGGGGAAATGGTCTAGGTGGATGGAGATTTTTGGGACTGGAGGGAGAGATAGGGTCCGGGTGTTCCAATCTATGTGAGGGTTCCATTTTCTTAACCAGGGCATTCCTAGGATGATCTGTTGTCAACCCAGACCTAGGACCATCAGGTTGAGGTCTTCCTGGTGGTTGTTGAACTGGGCTTTGGTGTGCGCCTTCCATTGGATAGTCCCTTTGGAATTGGGAGTTCCATCGACATTGTGAGCAAAGACGGGTTTAGGGAGACGTTTGAGGGGAAAGTTAATTGAGCAGAGGATTCCGGCATCAATGAAGTTTCCAGTTGCTCCGCAATCAATGAGGGTGGTGGTTTCGACGGTTGTTGTGCCGTTAGATAGCTTTACTGGAATATGCATGGATCGTTCATTGGGTAAAGCTATGAGTACATTGGCGACAGTATGGAAAGAGGACGTCGAGGCATCTTCCCAGTTTAAAAATCCGAGACCTCTTCAATGGTGGTGATGGCCACTTCCTCGGTAGGTTCCTCATAACACATTTTCAGGGTTTGGAGGACCTCCGCTTCACTCTTGCCTTGAGTAGTCAAGGTCTGAACGTAGATGTCTATGGCAGATAAGGTGGCTGGAGTAGGGGGTACTGCAGGGGTGTTGGTGGTGACGTCGGTGCAGCGTATGCTCTGAGGGCGGGGGGAAGAAGAGGTCTTTCTGGTGCGACATTGGTTAGCGCTGTGGCCAGTTTTCCTGCAGCGGAAGCAGTGGTTTTCACACATGCATCTTGCACATTCTGCAGGTGTTAACTTGATTAAGGTTATAGCATCAACATCCATGGTGTTAGGGTCGCGTGCAGCGGGGGTTCTGGGAGTGAGGTAAGAGGGGGCGTCATGTCTTCCTTTAATGGCTTTGATGCGCATCTTTTGTGCATGGAAGATCTTGGATTGGTCGATCCATTTGTCAATGGTGGTGGGGATGGTAGCCATAGAGAGAATCATGGTGACCAGTTGTGGGTCAAGCCCAAGAGAGAATTGGTTGACAAGGGTGATCGGGTCAGAGGTGCCGACTCTGGCCACAATGTTTTGGAAGTTTGTGATGTAAGTTTGGAAACCGTCATTGTGGGTTCCATCCTGTTTCTTAACTGGTTTCTAATGAAGTCTGGTGAGTTCGTTTCTGGCAGTAGCTTTGATATTGAAGGGAAAAAAGGTGGTTTCGAAGTCATTGGCAAAGACGTCGAAGGTTTTGTCGGCGGGTGGTGTGGCAGTATTGGTAAGTTTATCATACCACTTCTCTGAGAAGGTTACTCCACGTCCCTTGCTCATTTTATTAAGTGTAGTGGCAACCTTGGTATCCTCGTTGGTGTAGAGAGCTTGGTTGACAATGAAATAGAGTCTCATAGGTTTGATCCATCTGGTGGCGTCAGTTGGTTCGCCTGAGAAGTCAGCGGGGAGGGCCGCTTTGATCTCTTTGGGTTGAGGAGGCATGGTGGACTGGGGGGTGGATGAATGAGGTGCGATAGGAGTCCTTGTTCGAGGAGGTAGAGTAGAGGTTGGTGGTCTGTGGGCAGACCAGAGGATCGCAGCTAAAGAAGTCTGGACAGGGACACCTGGGAGGGTTTTGAAAGTAGCCTCGGGGCTAGGAGGTGTGAGGTCGATGTCTGGGTCAGGGATGATAGAGGTGTGGGTGTCTTCCTCACTATCACTGTGGTCGGGCAGTCCAAGGCCCCTTCTGAAGGAAATTTTGACGAGGGGGATGTTCTGCTCCTAAATAGCAGGGACGAAGGAGATTCGTGATCTTTTGTTACGTGAGTCGTATGTTCTACATTGAGGGGAACGTCGTCGTCTCTAGGGAGGCACTCACTGAGAGGTGCTGCATCCTATAGAGTTGAGACGAGGAACTTAGGAAGGTATGAGGGCAATGACAAGAGCTTGGCGAGCTCTGGAACTAGGCAAAGGCTTGACAAGCCTTGGAGCGAGTGATTCAAGGAAGTAGATTGTACGCAGTATATGCACAGATCAAGAATGAAGAAACACATGGCAACAAAGAGTATTTGTAAGGTATGCGCAGCATACAACACGTCAGCGAAGAGGGTCAGAGAAGGTTATGGAATATCAGTAACCATGGAGATAAGGAACACGCAGCATGCACAAGAGAGCATGCTGTAGGAGATAGTGTCCAAGATGATAAGACAAAGATAAGCGGCATTCAGCGGGCGATAAGGGAAGAACAGAAAGAGAACCTCTTAGGACAAGGTAGAGAGGAAGAAAGAAGAGGGACCAATGACGAGAAGGAAATGGTCTTGTTCTAGGAAGAAGAGGTCGAGGAGCGGATGACAAGGATAGGACATTGTTAGAAGAAAAAGATTGTTAACTAGGCAACGAATTGTAACACTGTCAAACTAAGTAAGGGAAGAGGGTGCCCACTCAGCTGCTGCCCAAGGAGGTGCAAGACAACTATATTCACCTAAGTAAGGGTAAAGGGTGCCCACTACATGAATTAGAAAGAGATACTAAAGTAAGTAGAATGGAACTCACCTCAGCTTCTGCCCAAGGAGGTATGAGACAACTGAGGAGTTTGAAAAGCTAAAAAGAACTTTATACTATGGGTGGAGATGCGCTTGTATCAACCTAAGCGATCCCGAAAGGATATATACATAGAAAGGGTACGTCCGAGTGAAAGTCTGGAACTCTGGAAACAAGTCCTATAACTCCAACGCCAACTCTGGGCGGACTCACTGATCAAGATCCCTGGACGCAGACAGGCATGCTTGGAGTAGTTCGGAGACGTCGGACTGACTTCCGGATTTGACATACGCGAACATAAGGGGCTTGCAATCCCCTGACAAAACACTCCTAACATTTGGCTACGAGATGAAACCCCGAGATCATGGTGAACAAATGTGAAGATTCACTTGGCGGATTGAGACAGTTGAAACTTTGCTTGGCCAGTTCAACCATGTTGTCGTTTCCCCAGATTGTCTCGGAGCTTCCTGACTCCAAGTCAGACTCGTCTTAAACTTGAATCAAACAGGTATGCCAGGAACTTGGACACTCATAGGTAACCAACGATTGCCAGTGGACTATTAATACAAAATAGATGTCAGAACTCGAAACTACTGTATCTTCATCCTCACTCTCCAGTGGTGAGTCTCTGTCTGACTTGTCCTTGCCAAATTCACCATCTTCAGGTGGTTCAGAGTCATTGCTGACAGACTCATTATCATTATCTGAGCCATGGGGCTCCTCTGAGTCATCCATGATTATCTCTGGATCTATTCCCGAACCATCACCAGGTTCGGAGTCATCCTAGTCACTGTCGCATTCATTGGACTCAGAAGGATCTTGCACCATGACCTTGGAGTTCACCATGGTTGAAGGATGGTATTGAGCATGGTGTCCTACACCAAGATCTGTGTATTGAATGAACATGTCACGATCAGCGAAGCTGCCAGTGGGTACAATGTCAGTGATGTGATGTGAAGTATTTTGTAAATACCCTCACATATTTATGTAGTACGCTGCCCAATCGTCAGCATTGTTGTTTTCCCAAGCAACTGATGGACCACGTCGGAGCAAGGAGTTGGTATGGCCCTCAGCGAAGGCTGGGATTAAATGACAGGCACGAAGGGCAAGAGATGGGTTGAGAAACCCAAATGCGACACCAGAATCTGCAGGAACGAAGTCAATCTTGGGAAGACGTTGTAGAGCTCAGCTCTACTCTACAAGTGTATACATCCATATCCCCGCATTCCACTACCATCAGTCCGACTGCACCACAGTCCGAGTCCACACAGTCCGACAGGAGTCTGAGCCCACTGGACTCGGAGTTCACGCGCCGAGTCTGAGTCCGAGTCTGAAACCTCGGACCTCTTTTATATCTCTTTATCCCCTTTTGTATATACTCAGATATTGTCCCTTACAATGTAGAAAGCTGTAGTACACAGTCTCGGGCATGCCCAGACTATAAATACATGTCCTTAGGATTTGGAATCCATCTTTCGCTTTACCATCTACTTTCTGCCTACAGGATTTGTTAGGGAGTTCAACACGGAACTTCCTATACCTTCCCTACTCCCCTCATCGATGACTATGCTCTGACTGACTGACTGACCTCTTCAGACCAACATTCTGGACTTCCAGCCTAATCTGCCCCTTTTTCGCCCGGACTCACCAGGACCTGCACAGATCCTCATCAGGAAAAACTACCCATGGATAATTGCATGAATTTTCAAGAATTGTAGATATCTTTTGAAAATACTGATATTTCATGAAGGTTCATAACCTCATAATCATTGGAAATCAGTAATTATATGGATTTTTTTGATATTTCTTAGTAATTTGTTATGTATAATTGGCAGCAAAAGTGTAGCAAGTAGCAAAGTGAAAAGTGTACAACAAGTGTACTAAAAGTGTAGGAACAGCATAGTAAGTAGTGTACAGAAAAGTGTGCTAGAGGTATGAAAACAGTGTAGCAAGCAGTGTAGCACAGAGTGTACAAAAAAGCGTACTAAAAGTGTACCATTTAACCTAATCCTTGAGGACTTAGGAATTTCGCGTGCGAGTGCAAGATCATGTGGTGTTCAAATCCATCCATGCGCCTCACTCACCCTTCCTTCTCACTCCACACCCATCCCATCTGCTCACTGTGTTCATTGACAATGTCCCAAACGGATCAGAAGAAAAAAAAGCAAGTATATAATCATGTTGTTTATATATATGTATAGTGCTATCATAGTAATGTCATAGTGTGTCATAGTGCTATGATAGCACTATGATAGCACTATGACAGCACTGTCAAAGTCTATCATAGTGTTGAGTGTTGTCATAGACTATCATAGTGCTATCATAGTGCTGTCTACATGGACCCTCGCTATGAGTACTATGGTACTGTCCATTGCTGTCCAGTACTGTCCAGTATACCCTGAATTTGCTGATGATCACACACCTCAACTTTGGGGGTGAAACACATCACACTCAGTACACTGGTGCTGTGGTGCTCTCACTGCTCGTTCTTGTGCCACCCTCGTCCTTGTGCTGCCCTCATCAAAAAAAAAACTCACTGCCCTTGTCCCACCCTCGTCCTCACGCCACCCTCACCCTGGCACTGCCATCATCTGCGCGCCATCCTCACGCCGTCTTCGTCCTTTCACCGCCCTCATCCTCACACCACCCTCTTTCTCACGCTGCCCTTGTCACACAACCCTCGTCTGCATGCCACCCTCGTCCTCGCACTGTCCTCGTCCTGGTGCCACCCTTGTCCTGGTCTCGTAAAAAAAAAATCATTACCCTTGTCCCACCCTCGTCCTTGTGCCACCCTCATCCTGGCACCGCCATTTTCCACACGCTGTCCTCATCCTCTCACGGGTTGGACTGGTGGTGTCCCTAGGTCCAGTGGGTCATCACGAGCAAACTGTTCGAGCGCTTGGAGTTAGCAGCTCTACTTGGTCTCATCGGAATGGGGTTTGGTCGTTATGGCAAGTCATTCAGGTGCACGTAGGTCGAGGATTTGGCGGCAGCCTTACTAGATCTCGTCGGAGTCTTTGTAGAGTCTTCTTCCACTAGGCAGGGCTCATAACCTGTAAAAGAGCACAAACTAGATAGAATAAATGAATACTCCAGTCGAGTGGTAGAAGACTAGGATCTACCTAGATAGAATAAATGAATAGCGATGGGCGGTGTGTACAAAGGGCAGGGACGTAATCAATGCGAGCTGATGACTCACGCTTACTAGGAATTCCTTGTTGAAGAGCAATAATTGCAATGCTCTATCCCCAGCATGACAGAGTTTCACAAGATTACCCAGACCTTCTGGCCAAGGGAAATAACTTGCTGGCTCTGTCAGTGTAGCGCGCGTGCGGCCCAGAACATCTAAGGGCATCACAGACCTGTTATTGCCTCAAACTTCCATCGACTAGACGCCGACAGTCCCTCTAAGAAGCCGAAGACCAGCAAAAGCCGACCTGGCTATTTAGCAGGTTAAGGTCTCGTTCGTTATCGGAATTAACCAGACAAATCACTCCACCAACTAAGAACGGCCATGCACCACCACCCATAAAATCATGAAAGAGCTATCAATCTGTCAATCCTAGTCATGTCTGGACCTGGTGAGTTTCCCCGTGTTGAGTCAAATTAAGC
>MU131018.1:1576-29734 GCA_015039435.1 Imleria badia
CCTGGCGAGCCTGCGAATTCGGGGCTCGTCGGGGAGTCGTTTTCGCTACTCAAGCCACGCCTAGGAGAGCCGCAAAACAACCTGAGACCCGTTAATGCCATGACAAGTTATTGGCTGCAACGCATACTTGTGCGAGTATGATGAAGAGGTGACACGGAGTGGCCATTCCAAGATAATCTCTATAAGCTCGGCGGGCCAACAGTAATACTACTGAAGCCCAGTTTCTTCAGACAACTTCGTAACCAACCAACGCCTTCACCCTCGACCGGGTGCGTTGCTACAGGACTTGTGTGAAAACTTCCTCTTGCATAAGCCACGAATGGCCTATAGTATGTCCCGATGATACCCCTGTAATCGCGGTCACTGATGCGGCCATAATCAAGTAGCTAGAAGCTCACCAAAGCATGCCTTGGAGTAGGGGCATCAGGACCTGGTCCCGCAAGGTAATATAGGCGATTTTCCCCCAGTCGACTCGGACTACTTGTTGCGAAGAGTTGATCAAGGGCGTCACATGAGTGGACGTAGTGAATTCTGTGTCGTCCGTGTCAACCTCGGCAGGGTGCTCTCCGCCCTTCTCCTTCACATCTCGCGCAACTGGTTGGATGTGGATGCAGTCCTGTATGCGCTTCAAGTATACCTGCTCGAACCGAAGGTCCGGAATGGGGAGACGTTTTCGAGTGCGAGACTCTTCGTGCTGGATGTCATGAGGATGGAAGGGATAGTCGGGATAGTCGTGCGAGGTCATTGTCAGACCCGTCGTCGGCAGTTCCCGACTACACTTTCGTCTCACACATTGACATGTTGTTGCTGTCTACGCTGCTGGTCGTGTTGGTGTCCTCGCTGTACTTTCCATTTCATTCCAATAGCCATGTCTTGCTCGACGAGGCGACCTCTCGTATACTCTTATTGACTGCACACCCCGACGATGAGTGCCTCTTCTTTGCGCCGACCGTGCTGGCTCTTGCAAAGGATCCAACACATCCGGAGATATATTCCTTGACAATGTCTGTCGGAAATGCAGATGGCCATGGAAAAGTGAGAAAAGAAGAGTTGCATCGCAGTCTGGACGTGATGGGTATCGACCAGGACAAACGTTGGGTCGTCGATCATCCGTAAGGCTGTTGGCGAACGTCCCTTTACCCTCTAAACGCTGCGTTTACAGTATGCTCCAAGACAACATCACCCTGGAATGGGACCCCTCTGTAATCGCCGTCGTGATTGCACCCTACGTCGTGAACAACCACATCACCACCGTGTGTCCATCTCCCCGCTGTATCTGACGGGTCGATTGATATTCTCTAGATTTTGACCTTTGACACTCGGGGTATCTCCTCCCATCCGAACCACAATTCGTTGCCGTTTGGTGCTTTGGACCTTGTCAACACGTTGCGGTCAAGGGCACCCGAACCCACGTTTGTCTCTGTGCCCCGAGTCTTTAGCCTCGTCACAGTGCCCCTCCTCCCCAAATATGCCGGTCCTCTTGCATCACTCTCTAGTCGCCTGAGTATGGCATGGGAAAGGATCCTCAATCAATTTACGCAAACCGAGAGGAGAGCTGTGTTTACATCCGGCTTCAAGCAGTATGGGACAGCTGTGCGAGCGATGCGACACCATGTGTCCCAGCTGGAATGGTTCCGCTATCTCTATGTGACATTTTCGAGGTATATGTGGGTCAACGAATGGGTCGAGGTCAAGTCGACCGATGTGTTGCAAAGGAAATTGTAAGAAATTGTACTTGTACTACAACTTGTACCGAATGAAAAGCGTGTATTTGCTTGTTTGGTTGGTCTGTGAACCGAGTCTCGTGTCTTGTTCGTCGGCTCCAGTTCCTCGTGGATCATGGCGCGATTCAGTGCCCTCACCAGCGACAGCAGCGACGACGAGCAAACGCCCTACACGTCCCAAGATGCACACAAACAGCCCCCTGGTTCGCCAACCAGGTCGGTCGACATGGACCAGGTCTCGCAAGGCTCTGGTTCGGAAGAGGACGAGGACATAGAAGTGGATGAAGAGGACGAAGAGGACGAATCTGAAGACACGTCCCACATGGACGAGGACGACCTCGCTGTCGAAAAGGCCCCTGTGCCGCGTCCGCGTAACCACGCTCTCGTCGAAGACTCGGACGGCGAAATTCAATACAAGCACACTCACAGTCGATCCACGTCCTCGACGTCGTCCGACTCCGACTCTGATGATGCACGCCGAAGAGGTGCCACTGCATCATGGGTAGGACGTGCTGGCATCGACGTGCAAAAGATGCACGTCATGCAGACATCGCTCTTCCGTATGCCCGAGGAAGCAGCGGCGCTTCAAGCCATGAATCAACCCATACGGCCGCGTTTCAAACTATCGCCCACCGTGAGCCGCAAGCATAGTCGTGACTCTGTTGGAGATGGTCGGTTGGACTCTCAAGAGGTTCGTGGCTCATTCTCTTCACTGCTTTTACATCTCACAACTGCCTCCAGAGAATTTCGTTTGCTCACGACATTGATCATCCTGTCTACCGGCCATCCCGCAAGTATGCACGCGTCGACATATCCGACTCGGCCGTAGCTGGAAACGAAGGTGCATTAGCAGACGCAGGTCTCGCATTAGGGCGCGCCTTCCGTGTTGGATGGAGTTCCGGTGGTAGTCTGGTTCATTTAGGCCAATTATGTGGCCCTTCCAGTCAGGTGTAGGTATACTTTCGTTCATGGGAAGCGGACCACTTACTCCATCGTGGCTAGTCAAACCTCGGCCAACTCCTCGGTTGTCACGAAAACACGCGTTCCGTTCTTCTCCGAACCTCCCGAAGAAACCAGCAATAGACTTTCCCGCTTGCTGCAACACCACCTATCAAAAACACCCATCGTGAAAGACGAGGACGGCATTCCATTTGCTGACCCGTCCTCGGAGCTCTGCTTTTCGTCCTTCACGTCCTTGTATCCAAAATCCGACAGTTCGTATGAAGCGTCGCTTTTCCGCCTTGGTCATGCCCTGTTCGACAGTATGGAGCTTCATCTAGGCCAGGACGTGACAGTCGACCTCCGAAATCGTATCGCATCCATCCGACGCAAAGCAGCGCTCTCCGAGTGGCTAGGAGACGTTGTTACCTCATTGGTTGACGCCGACCTCAGAAAACAATCTTCCGCCGACCTCGCCGCACCCATATTCTCCCTTCTTTCCGGATACCAGATTGACAAGGCATGCGATACTGCCATGGATTCCGGATCCGTCAAACTCGCGACACTCATCTCTCAGGTTTCGGGTGATTTTGAATTCAGAGAGGATCTCCGGGAACAGCTACAGCTGTGGCGGGAACAAAGAATAGATGTTCACGTCAGCGTGAGTATCAGAAAGATATATTCTGTGCTCGCTGGTAGCCTAGACGTTCTGGAAGGATCAAAAGCAAGCAGCCTCGAACGGTGTCCTGACGTCGACCCGCTGGAGGGATTGGACTGGAAACGGACGCTTGGGATGTATCTCTGGTATGTGGAACCAATGGATGCGTCCATAGCACAAGTATACAAGTCGTATGACCGCGCCGCACGAGAATCACCCTCACGGGTTGCTCCTCCGCGACCCCATTATATGGAAGGCGCTCCCTCACAGAAACTTGCGTTTCACATACCGTCCCCTCCCCCCTCCGACGCTCTATTCTCCCTCATCCGACTGTACGCCGACCCGGCGTGCTCGTTATCCCAAATCCTCTCCCCCCTTTCCTTCGGACCGTCACCGGCAGACTACTCTTTCCCCTGGCATCTATACATCATCTTGTCACGATGTATGCGCATTCGTGATCTCTCTGATCGCGGCGAGTCGGAACACGTCGAAGAAATGGACGAGGACGTCTCAGGACGTCGTGAGGGCCACAGTCCAAGTGCTGACCTACTGGCCAGTTACTACGCGCAACAACTGGAGCAACTTGGCATGCTCCAAGAAGCCATTTTCGTGCTTCTCCACATGGAGGGCTCAGCAGGGTAGGTTCCCTTGGACTCGGTCGTGTCGCTGATCTAACCTCGTTTCGGCTAGGCGAGAAAGGGCCATTCGGGACATTCTCCATAGGTCGGCTGATAACCTAGACGAGTGGATGTGTAGCGGTATTTTGGGCAGCCTAAAGATTCCCCTCGCATGGGTCAATGATGCCAAGGTACATCGATTTCGTGCATCTCTCATATTCAGTCTCTTACGCGCTGGCGACAGGCACTCTATGCCATCAGCCAAGGCAAAGTTTTCGAGGCCTACGAATTATACATGGCAGCGGGACTGTATCAATCCGCACACGACCTCGCGGTGGTCGAACTAGCACCCGAGGCAGTGATCCGCCAAGACTTTGAGCTCTTGACGTCTTTATTCGAGCGCATGGCCAGCCAATCCATCGACGGATGGCATCTCAAGGGCAAGGCACGTCCCTCTCTCCTCCTCCGGTACTCTCTCTCACGCGTCGTCGCCTGCAGGCCTATCTGGACTATGCGCATGCCATGACCCGCCTCCCCGAGCTCGACGCGTCCCTCAGCGACGCGGCCGTGCCCGATGCGGTGGAGGAAAGCGAACTCGAGAGCCTCGCGCGTGCGATACCGAGATTGATGGGTATCCTGCCGGACATGTTGTATTTGCAGAGCGACCCGAGACACAAGGTCGCGTTGGCGGAGATGATGGCGGGGTTGACGGCGGTGTTGGATCAGGTGAAGCCGCTTGCCCTCGTACGTTGTCGTTTGTTTATTTGTTTGTTTGTTTGTTTGTTGTTCTGACGATTGGCGTGTGTGGATGCAGGCACAATCACAGGTTCGGTTGACGGGGATGGACGAGGCGACAAAGTTGCGGCATATTCAGACGACGGCGCTGGAAAGATTCATGCGGTCCATTCAGGTGTCGTGATGCTTGTGTGTCTAGCTAGCATGGCTTTGTTATTGGCGCTATTTAAATCACATTTCACGAGGAACTTGATAAGACTTTTCACTGGAGGGTACGAAACGGATCGACAACTTCCGCGGGGGTCATAGAGATAGTCTAAATTACAGACAAGTAACAAGTCCGTGCATGTGAGAGTGAGTTGATATGAAGTGTGAGATAGCACATAATGTAGGTACAGAGGGGAATTACGGGAGAGCAATGAGTAGGGTAATCCAGATGGCGAAAGCCCGAAGTCCTTCCGGCCCGAGGCATGCTGCATCAAGGAGAGCGAGCTACGAGGGTGGGTTGGGCACCGAGTAGAAGGGAGCTCTCACTTGGCGCAGAGCGTGCGACGGACAAACGAACGAATGAATGAGTAAAGGGAGTTGATCTGCGAGAGGTGGTGGTGGGGTGGGAGCGAAAGAAGGAAGGAAAGAGAGGTAACGTAGAGTACTAGCGACGCTGCAAGGGGAAACGAAGTGGGCGGAGGAAAGTGGAGCGGCTTCATGCAGCCTGAGAGACTATGGCAACCTCGAAGAAGCGAATCCCTTCATCCTCAATCGCTTGTGACGCCCGACCGAGATCCCAAAGTGCGAGTAGAAGACCATTCAGAAGGTGGGGGTGGCGTATTAGCCGAACCGAGCGCCTGAAGCAGCCGCATGAGCGCTGAATCAAATGCAGACGTGTAGGTTAGATCGATCCTTGCTGCTATAGGTTCGATGGCCTCTCTCAACGCCATCGGGACGTCATGTGAAACCCGACAGATGGACTCTATGTAGTCGGCAATGCGGGCGATATGGCTCTCGTCCAAATGGTCGCGAAATGTGTTTTGGACATACTGCAAGGCAGAGATGATCGTCTGCCATTCCAGCGGGTAGTCCTTGATGATTGTGGCAACGGGGTGCACGGTGGCCTCGATGCAACAGAGGTTGGAGCAAGTTCCGATGGATGCAACAATGGATAGCAATAGGAATGAATGTTCTCTGTGCAGGGTTTCGGCCCTGGCCGCTGTAAGGGCCCGGGTGCCGAGCTTGATGTCCATGCCACGTTCCACGTGTCCGCGAGTGAGAAGGTGGCCATGGAAGAAGGCGTTATCAGCCATCGACAAGACTACTCGCAGGTAACCAAGAACGGTGTTGAGTTTATCCTCCGTCATCATCGATGCATGATCCCAATCTGCCAAGCTGGAGGCAGGGATAGCATAAACCATGCGTAAAGGATAAAGGAGGGTGTCGAAGAGGCGAACAAGTTTGCTTTCATCACCTTGAAGCAAGTCTTGCAACGAATGGGGCGAAGAAGGATCGAGGACCTGTGGAATGGAGTGGAATGCGACATGGCATAATCTCGGACTGTCACAACCGAGCAGCAGCGTGATGGCGTCCAGGCACAGATCTTGGTCTACCTGCAGCTGAGAATCATCCAACCAAAGCGGAAGAACGAGTCCCACTGTCTCAGCATCCCCCGACTCCACCGAACGCTTCAGAATGTGGTGTATGTGTTTGCTGCTTCTCTGGAGCTTCACTCCCTTGACGAGGGAGTGCAAGTTGACAGTTCGAAACATGACGTTGATGATAGCACAACCGTTGTTCTCCCAGACATTGTCCTCTCCAATGGCCAGTTTTCCATAGAGACCAGCGACCCAACTGTCTAGATCACATTCTGCAATCATTCTGCGGTCCCGCTCTACGCGGAGGACGCGGAGGACGAGATCGAGCGCCAAAGCAAAATCGTCGGTGGTCATAGTCTTCTGGATGACAGTTCCGCAACGCGGTGGTCCTGGCTCGATGAAACCACAAACTTCTTCACGTAGGCGTGCAATTGCCATGCTATCATTGATGGTCATCAAAACCGAAGGGGGAAAAGACATTTTACAATTGTACACACCTCTTATCGATTTTTACAAGATCATCTGGATTAATTGGCATGCCAATAATGAGCGCAATTATGACCCAGTGGTCTGCCAGCACTTTCGAACACATTGGCTCATATCGAGCGAACTTTGGGATGACGGAAGCTGCAAGCTCCACCCACGCCTGCCATCTACAATGGTTTCTGCTGTAGAGAAAAGCAGGGATAATGTGGGAAACCCATGATAGCTCCGCCTCTGGAACACTGATCGGAGTAATGAGCTTGGAATCTCGGGTAATCAATGAGATAAGTGCGCAAATGAAGTCAAAGCTGCGTTTTTGTGGGCTATTCAAGTCCTTCGTGTATGAGAGACACAATTTGACTAATGCGAGATTGTCGCGGAGCTCTAAATCCGGCTTAAGTCCTCCGTAGAGTGCTTCTGAATAAAGATGGAAGAGTGCTTTGCCGCAGGCATATGCCCGATCTACGTCAGAGCAAGAGATAGAAACGGCACTACACTCATTGCTTTCCACCTTGAAGCAACTCTTGAACGTCTCCAACAGTGGCGCTGAAAACTCAGAGACATCGAAATCGACTGGCCAGTCAACCTCGGGCACCATTTTGGCTACGGCGGTGACAACGGCTGGATCGGTGGATATCCGCAATAGCCAACGCACAGCTGGCGCTTCCGCCGAGAGAGCGGACATGGGAAGGGGAATAAACTTGGAGTCTGGACGCGAACTGGAAGCTCTAAGATGGCGAGGCAACTGAGAGAGTTGAGCAACACCATTCAAGAATTGTTGTAGGAGTTGCGAGAGGGTGGCTTGGAATGGGGAATCGGGTGAAAGCATTGCCGCAAAGAATGTAACAAGGTATAGTGTGACCCCGACCCCTGTCGCTGCAAGAACAATACCTGCCACACCATGGTACGGATACCAGGTATTGCCCATCAATGAAATGGCGAACAGCAGTAGAGATCCCCGGAGTAGAGCGGGAAAGCAATTCAAGATAAAATTGAAATGCCAATCTTGCAGAATGTCAAACTTTCGTTGTCGGTGTAGTCCACGAGAGGAAAGAGAGCCATAAGTAGAACGCGTGGCCTTGAATTGGGCCAGCCATTGTTTCGCGAGCAATGTACCGAAAGCTGAAAGAAGACTCGTTGAGAGACTTGCATAGGAAAGTTCTGTAGCCCAAGCAGGTGACAATGCGAGACCGCCAGTATTGGCGATGTTTGCAATCGCAGCATTGCTCGAGTTGACAACTACAATACTGAATTGCATGGCGATAATAAAGGCAGTGTTGACGGCAGAAAAAAGGCCAGCCTTACAAAAAGTAGTTAACACGCATGAACAGTATACAGTATACTGGTGTACTCACAAAAAGCATTGAGATGTCGATGCCATTTTCCAGCCTGCTCACGAACTGCGCGTCGAAATCTGAAGCTGTTTCCTCATATTTGATCCAGAATTGAGATCTTGCCAAATCTGCATCTGATCCAACAGACGACAGACTCTTCAATAATTTGGCAGCCTGGTCACCAAACTTGCAGTCACGGATTTTACTGGTAAAGATATCTTGCCGATTGCTCGGGTCACAAACAATCCGATTCCTAGGATACTTTTTCTTGCTTGCCCGAGAAGATTCAGAATCAGATTCCAAGTCAGATTCATTTGCATGTATAGTTTGAGTTTCTCCAACAAGAGGCCCCTTTGTCCTTGCCATAGTTTCCGGACCCGATGTTCAAGTTGAGTGTGGCCAGAGGTTGATGGTGAATGCTGCCAGGCCCATATGTACAAGCATAGAATATATATATAGGTGCAGTGGTTTGCTTATCGGTGGAGGGTATGATTTGATTTTTACAGCATGGCGTAGTACCAGGCACTAGCACTATGTGCTGTACAATGCTGTACGACAACTTTGGCATGTGACATCATTCATTGATATAGCTCTGTACGTACACAACCAGAGTCTCTATTCACATATAAAGATCATTTCTATAGCACAGTTATGCAGATTTGAACGAGCTCATTTGAAGCAAAAATGAGTGAGATCCTCATTTGGCCTTTGTGCCTTGACGTCTCTCTGTGGCTTAAATCAACGGACGTCGAGAGCAGTGAGCACGGCCTCCAGGAGAAAGCATATGATCCGATCTGCATGGCGCAACGAACCTCCTGTGGAGGGTTCGACAGCTTCCGTGGGAGACATGGAGATGGTCTGAATTGCAAACAAGCAACGGGACTTTGAAGAAGCAAATCCCTTCATCCTCGATCGCTTGTGACGCCCGACTGAGATCCCAAAGTGTGAGTCGTAGACCATTCACTGGAAGGTGGGGATGGCGTATTAGCCAAACTTCAAACCAAGCGCATAAACCAGCCGCATACTAAGCGCTGCATCCAGTGTAAACCTGTTGGTTAGATCGACCCTTGCTGCTATAGGTTCGACGGCTCCTCCGAATCTCAACGCCATCGAGACGTCAAGTGAAAGCTGACATACTGCAAGTCATTGGAGTTGATCGTCTGCCTTGTTATCGGATAGTCCTTGACGATTGCAATTGTGGCTCTACGCCCGGGATGCCACGTATTCTACAAAGGAGATCACTTCTAAAGCATGGTTCAGAGTATTGCAAACGTACGAGCTCCATGATGTTGAGCATAATGAATGAGCAAGTTGAAAAGTCAAAAGTTGTCTCAGATTCCATTTGCTGACCCGTCCTCGGAGCTCTGCTTTTCGTCCTTCACGTCCTTGTATCCAAAATCTGACAATTCGTACGAAGCGTCACTTTTCCGCCTTGGTCAATGAATCATGCCCTGTTTGACAGTATGGAGCTTCATCTTAGCGCGCGATACCGAGGTTAATGGGTATCCTGCCGGACGTGTTGTATTTGCAGAGCGACCCGAGACACAGGGTCGCGTTGGCGCAGATGATGTCGGCAGTGTTGGATCAGGTGAAGCCGCTTGCCCTCGTACTAGGCTCGTACGTTGTCGTTTGTTTGTTTGTTTATTCTTTTTCTTTGTCGTCCGCACGGTGGCGTGTGTGGATGAAGGCACAATCACAGGTTCGGTTGACGGGGATGGACGAGGTGACAAAGTTGCGGCATATTCAGACGACGGCGCTCGAAAGGTTCATGCGGTCCATTCAGGTGTTGTGACCTAGCTAGCATGGATTTGTTATTGGCGGTATTTAAATCACATTTTCTCGAGGAACTATAAAACAACATGATGAGACAGCTTGAGTACCGTGACTGTGAAGTTTCAAACATCGTTCATGTTTACAGGGTGTCATTCATCATGGCAGTGGGCGGTACGAAACGGATCGACAAGCGTGGGAGTGAGCCTAAATTACACAGGGCTCGAGGAAGCGAATTACTCCATCTTCGATTGCTTGTGACGCCCGACCCCAAAGTACGAGCGGAAGACCAATCATTGACAGAAGGTGGGGGTGGCGTATTAGCCGAACCAAGCACTGCATCCAGCTCAGTGTCGGTTAGATCAATCCTTGCTGCTGTAGGTTTGATGGCTTTCCTCAACCCCATCGGGACGTTCATGAGAACCGACAGGACTATGAAGTCGGCGATGCGGGTGATGTGATTCTCGTCCAGATACTCACGTCATGTGTTTTGGATAGTTCTTGGCGAGTCTGATGTGGCTCGGCGGTCTCGACTCGGACCACGTTGTGCGATCATTCTGCGGTGCCACTCCTAGTACGCCGAGGATACCACAAACCTTGCCATCAATACTGTTATTGTCGACATATGGAGATTACTCCTATAGCATTCAGAGTATCGCAAACGAGCTCAATGACTTGAGCATAATGAATGAGCGGGTCGAAAAGCCAATACACTGAATTGTCACGTAGCTAGTGCTACAGTCTAAGTGGATCAGAGTCTAGGGATACAGCAATTGAGCGGTACTAGGTAGAACAACGAAAGCAGCGATAATCGTCAAAAAAAAGAAAAAAAGGTTGAAATCTATACGGTCTTGAGTACGAATAGGACCAAGCATGCAATACCTATCTAATCAATGCTCTTGCCCGATTGCAAGAGCACGGTCGCCAGGACGGCAACGTCTATGAGACCTAGCTCGACCGCGCGCGTGCTCAGCTCGAGCACGACGGCGTCGTAGGTCTTGGTCACGCGCGCCAACCACTGCGTCGAGCCCGGCGCGAACAGCTGTGAAAGAAAGCACCCTCAGAACGCGTCTAGGATCGACAAAAGAGGGGGACTGACGAGCAAGAAGCGGTCAAACGGCGCCCAGGCGTAATGCACCCCGCCGTAGACCATCGTCCGCGAGCTATCGAAAAAAAAGTACGGGGACGGGTGAGTACGAGCCCGAGTACCAGCGAAAACGACTCGGACGCACCGTCTGTCCGAAGAGAGCGGCAGCCATTGCGCGACGTGCTGTTTCGCACCGATGGCCTGCGCCTCGAGGGTCGGATGGCTCCGCCACTCGACGAGGGCGATATTGTGCCCGCCCGCGTTCTTGATGACGCTAATCGCCTGACCAGAAAAACCGGTCGCGATGCGATAATAGGTCTCGTTGTTTGGACCGACGACGCTGCAGTCGAGTATGCTGGGGTTCAAGGACGTGAACCGGAGCGTGGAGAGCGTATGGAGGGGCGGGTCGACCGACGACGCCGATCCGGGATAGGGGAGCGCTCCAAATATGGAAGGTGCATTGGAAGCGTCTTTGGTGGCCTTCTGAGCTGAAAAGGGATCGATACCGTACATGCTTGTTAGACGTTTGGCGTTGTCGAATGACCTTGGACTCGTTGGATGACCATCCTGCCATGTCCTGCACCTTGATATATGTGCGCTTTCAAGCTATGTTTGCCGATTGATTGAAGACCGTAGCTTGTCGAGGTGACGAGGAGGCACTATGACGTTCGGACCGTGGTGCGGAGGCGTGGATGGAATCAAGCAGAGGAGAATGTGCCGATGTAGAATACAATGCATGCCGTCAAGTGCGCTTTGCCCAGGGAGGGAATAAACAATGTAGCTCCATGTCAACTTGGACAAATGCAGTGTCCAACGTCACCAGGGTTGACGTTGCGGTGCGCCAAACTTGTGTGAGTGCACGTCGCTCGGGCATCGAGGGCATCGAGGCGCCCTGCAAGAGTTTCACCAGGAATGTAGATGACGCCACCTTTGTCTCACTAACTGGTGCAACTTGACGGACATCCAATAGAGGGAGGATCTTGAATACCGGGTGCACGAGGCCCGAGTTGACAGGAAATGAGGGACGGAACGATTGTCCTCCGTTCCACTCGATTGACTCGGGCATGAGGCGGGATTCCAAAGATGATTGTCGTCCGTTCCGATTCACCGAGTTCGGGCATGAACGGGATCACAAAGATGATTGCAACTGCTGTTCGTTTGCTTCGTCAGAAAGGTGAACATGCGGGAGGATCTCGGACAAGATTATGTATATGAACACTCGTTGGATTTCAATGCCACAACGAAACAGGAATTGGGGTAATACTAGAACATGAAAAACATGCAATGGAGTAAGACATTGATACACTTTCATACAGCCATCAAATACAACTCATGTGTACGTCTCGATGAATTGCAAGGCGGCCGCAACCACGCTACATGGCATACCTAGTTGACAGCAAATCAGAGGGCAATTCAAAATGCAAGTACGAGTACATACTTCCTTGTCCACTCCCTGGCGGTTGCTTCGTACCGGGGACGATCTGTCTTGTACAGATGTGCGATATCGTGCACCAATGGGTCATCGGGATTAGGGTCCGTAAGCATTGAGCAAATCGAAAGTAACACTGGAAACGATGTTAAACGAGATATTTGATACGAGGCGAGGAAGCAACCTTTCGAAATGGTCAATGCTGGCGACCACTGGTCTCTAAGGATGTCGAGGCAAATGGAGCCGTTGGCATTGATGTTGGGGTGGTAGATCTTGGTTGTGAAGCTAACTTTGGGTGGTTTGAACGGATAGTCGGTGGGGAAAGTAATCGAGAGGAAGAAGACACCGCCCGCGTATGGTGAGTCACCCTGAACCCACGATGAGTCAACCGTGGCCAACTCGCTATAGTATCTACACACCGGACCCATTATCGTCGCCTGCCATTGGAACATGTTGTCGCCCGTGGGGCCAGCGCTGCAAGAGGAGGGTGGGTCACGTCCGAGGTCGATCAATTCCTGAGCGCCCGTTAGCCGCTAGAGCGAAGATAAGGCAAGAGAGCCAATTCGCACCTTGTTAATGCGCTTGAGGGCCATGGCAGTGAACTATGAAGATGCTGGCGAGTCTGTGGAAGCGGTGCAATGTGAATCGTGAACAGATCGAGCGTCATCGCACACGATCAACGAGGGGGATGGATAAGCGAGTTACGTAGAGTGAATGGGGTACAAGGGAGAACAGGATAGTCAGCGATGGATTATACAGGGAAGGGGGAGAAATACGTACTGGATTGTTTACGAGCAGAGGACGAAGAATGCAGTGGTGGTGGAAGGGAGAGTCGAGTCGGTCGGGGGGTTTGTGGCTATTTAGGATGTTTGGAAACTGTTTGGTTGCTGACAAAAGGCCCGGCTGTGCGGCAGGGTGTTCTGGTACGTTCCATGATAACTACTGACTATTAGGCTCGTCACGTCGTATCAACCCAACACCGACAATGACACCCTCCGCGAGAACGTCTGCAGCCTTGCGCCCTTCCTTTGCCTGGTGTTCTGCCTGGCGAATGAACTCTGCCTTGACCGCGTTGGCACGTGCAATCTGGATACCCACGTTGGTCCGTGATCAAGGTACCCGAGGACTCACGTACCTCTTTCCTGTGGTGGAGACATTCTAGGTAGTCGTCAGCCTGTAGTTTGCATTCCTGCGGTGCATCCGCACGTGCATAGCACTGCAGAATGTCCATCAGTACAGCCAGCGAGATGAGACGTTTGGTATCACTTTTTGGAATTCTTGCCAGTACGCGAAACACCGCGAACGGCCTAGTGTGTTGTCAAGAGAGGGTCAGGGAAGGCTGCTTGATGCGCACCTCCAGTGTAACCGAAACCTGACTACATGATGCGACGGTCAGCGAGACGCGGGTGTGAACGCAGACAAGGACGTACGGCCATTCAATGGATGAAGAACAAGGAGACGTGTGACAGACTGGTCACGGGAGTGATCGGTGTCACAGTAATGCACAGCCACTGCTAAGTGCTTGTCCGATGACAGATCAGACAGAGCTCGCGTTCGTCAAGAATTTCGTGAAAACACTCGCCGCGCAGCCCGTCGCGTTCGACGACGACTACCAGGCGCCTCCTCAGCTCGCTCTGAGGCGGGTCCCAGTCTTGTCTGTGCGTATTATTAGTAGCCCCATATGTCCTATTTCCCGAGCTGTCGTCGCGTAGATTTCAGTTCCACCTCTCCCGGAACGTAAAGTGGCCTCGCAGACGCCAGCAGGTAGGCCACACCCTTGACGCACTCGGCGCGTGCTTTAATCGGCAAATATTCCCAAAGTGGCCACCATCAACATTACGTTCAAATCCTCAAAGCCCCCCTGCGCCTTTTCTCTCCCCGTTCAGTACACCGACACCATCTCCGACATCAAATCCAACCTCGCAGCCCAGCCCCGTGCTCCCCCTGCAGACGCTCAGCGCCTTCTCCTCAAGGGAAAGGCTCTCGTGGATACAAAGCTCCTCAAAGAGTACGACGTAAAAGACGGCGATACCATACATTTGATGCTCAAACCCGGCTTTGATTGGGACCCAACAAAGACCTCGTTCCCCACCTCTGAACCAGACATGGCCCTGTTAGACACCGAATCATCTTCAAAGCTCTCCGCGGGCCACAGACACACCCGGACACCCTCCATCGTCTTGTCTCCTTCCCCATCACTTGCCTCCCTCGAACCAGACGGAAACTTGAAACCTCAGGACATTACACTCACTATCGACACCTCAACCATACCCACCGCCTCGCTTTCTGCTTCGCGCTCAGCGTACCAAACGACCATCTCTGAGCCTCCCTTTTGGAACCGCCTGCTTTCCTTTTTACGGTACCGCTCTTCTTGCTTACACACCACTTGTACTCATTCTATCCAGGGCGGAGTTCTCCAACGAGAGCGATGCGTTGATCGTGTTTGAAGACTTTCTCCGCGCAAGCAAGGGTGGAATGACTGCGAGCGAAATTGCCAAGATTCGCGATCACGTCGGCGTCGTAGGCATGGCTGGTACTTGAGGAGGATTAGACATCTCCGTCACGGGTTTTGGGAGGATGATTCAGATAGAATGGCCCTGATTACCATACAACGTTTGTCATCTCGGTTGGCGCTGACAATTGTACAAAGGCCGCAGAGAAAGTTGTTCCCGGTATGGCCACTCCGCTACGGCTTATAAGCCACATCGTTAGGAGCATACCCCTAGCCGCGTCCAGATCGCTCAGAACATTTTCCATGTCTTCCACTCGAGACCTGCAAGCCGACATTGGCAAAATGAAGCTCGAAGCTGACGGTTCATTCAACAGAGCTGCCGCTTCCTTTAGAAATGCCATTCAAAAGGACGGCCAGTTTACCCCCGAAAGAGGTTCGTACCCGCTCGCCTGGTGCGAACCGTACTGACGAATCTGCCTCTCCAGACAGATATCACCTCTACGTCTCGTACGCGTGCCGTACGTCCGTTTCTCCTTTCCCCGCATGTCCGTCTTCGATCCTGGTTCTTAGCATGGGCCACCCGCACGCTCATCACGCGGAAATTGAAAGGCCTCGAAGACATCGTCCGTGCGTCTGCATCGCATTCGCGCAAGATGCCCGTGATGTGTTGACCGTGTGCTTCTCAGCCGTCACCGTCGTATCGCCCCACATGGGCGAATCCGGATGGCCGTTTGCCACCGTGGATCCCTTCCCCGGCGCGGACGCCGACCCGCTGTACAACGCCCAACACATCAAGGATCTCTATTTCAAAGCGAACCCCAACTATGGCGGCAGGTGCGTTTGTCCAATCCACCAACCCTGCATCGAGTACTCACGTCCCCTGCAAGGTTTACCGTCCCAGTTCTCTGGGACAAGAAAACACAGACGATCGTCAACAACGAAAGCTCTGAAATCATCCGCATCTTCAACACCGCCTTCAACGAGCTGGTTCCCCCCGCCAAAGCGTCCATCGATATCTATCCTGAACAGCACCGCCAGGAGATCGACGCGATCAACGCGTGGGTGTACGATACCGTCAACAGTATGCACGTTCAGTGCTGTGCGCGTCCTCATTGGACTAATCTCGATGGGTCGCTTTTCAGATGGCGTGTACAAGGCTGGGTTCGCGGGAACGCAGGAGGCGTACGAGAAGGCGGTGTACCCGCTCTTTGAGAGTCTCGATCGCCTCGAGAAGATGTTGACCGGCAAGGACTATCTCGTCGGGGATACGCTTACAGAGGCGGATATCAGGCTGTTTGTGACGATCGTAAGCGTCTTGACGATCTTGTCGCGCGCGATCTCAGTCTGGTTGCTTCTGTATCTCGCAGATTCGTTTCGACCCTGTGTACGTCGGACACTTCAAGTGCAACCTGCGTACGATCCGAAACGGGTACCCTGCCATCCACACGTGAGATCCTATACTCTGCAGATCGAGTGGAGTCTGAACGATCGGTTACCGTAGATGGCTACGCAAGTTGTACTGGAACAACGACGCGTTCCGATCAACGACCAACTTTCAGCACATCAAAGTTCATTATTACTGGTCCCAGACCAAGGTCTCGTCCGTCGTTGCTCGCATAGTGCCATCTCACTCATCCCAACACAGGTCAACCCGACACGCGTCGTCGCCGTAGGGCCGACGCCTGACATCGAGCCGCTGTAGGTATTTGAAATGGGTATGCTCAGGCAGTTTGTCCAGTATGGATACGGTGCGAAACCATATCGTGTATCACTACAACGTTCTGTCGGTCCATGTCATGTAGCAAATAAAATGTTTGCCAAGGGAGGTATCGAAAAGGAGCGTTATCTAGGGGACATATATGGGTAGGAATAAGTACTCAAAGAACGAACACGCCGACTGAAGACGATATGACGATCATCAAGATCGTGAGCATCATTGGCAGAAGAGGGGACGAGGTAACGACGGATCCTGCATTCACGACACGTAACTGCGGGGGACACTGCGAGCCAATTTGCGTCTGAGAGTTTGGGACGGTGGGTGGGGAGGAGGCTGGAGACGTGGCAGAGACAGACGACGAAGGGGTAGTGAAAGTAAGAATGAATATACTTTGAGATGACGTGGATATCGTGGAAGGTGATGTAGGAGACGGAGAAGAGGCTGGAGACGTGGTTGTGACAGATGACGAAGGGGGGGTGAGAATAGGAAGGTATGAGCTTTGCGATGATGTGGAGGATGATGTGGAGGAAGACGTGGAGGAAGACGTGGAGGATGATGTGGAGGATGATGTGGAGGATGATGTGGAGGAAGACGTGGAGGAAGAAGACGATGTAGGAATTGCTACAGAAGGTGTGGAAGAGTTATACGATGAAGCCGGCGAGGGAAAAAGTTCAGAAAACGAAGAGGACGGAAAAGAAGACGTGTTCGTGGTCGTGGGTGTGGATGCGGGAATGGAGGTAGATGTGACAAATGATGTAGGTGTTCCCGAAGAAGTGTCAGAAGACGTAGGAATTGTGAGCGTGAAAGATGGCGGCAATGAAATAGGCGACGACGACGACGACGACGCTGAAACCGTCGAGCCCGAGGGATCGTCAAGCGAGGATGCTGTGCTCGAAGATGATGGCGAAGACGAAGCGGATGACGTAGAGGAATGATGGTGTGAATGCCCGTGTCCATGTGCGCGCCAATGGGAGCGGGAGTGTGTATGCGTGTGGTTGTAGGAACAAGGTGGCAGAGAATTGGATGCGACTGGCGTACTAGTGTTTACAAAAGTGGTGGCGTTCAACGGCGACGTCGGAAAAGTGTTCGTCGTAGTATCCGTTGTCGTTGGCGCCAGGCAAGATGACATCGGGGTCCTGTGACTATGTGATCGGAAGTGCGGGTGAGGGAGTGAAGGGACAACCATGGGTATAGCTCTCCTGGCATGAGTGACTTGAGCATCACCAATAGTACCGCGAGTCCTGCAACTGGATGCAAGGTGTGCGGAGTCCGCCAACACTTCCTGATCCAAAGTGGAAAGAACCTCTATTGCATCCCCAACGCAATCCTCAAACACTCCTGTGTCGTAGTTTCCGGGAACAATATCCGAACATTCAACGATGTCGTGAATCTGTGGACATGCTGCGGATGCGGCCGCGGAGGGCTTACAGGCTCTGAAGCAAAAACGTTCTTGCGATACAAAGCTCTGTTTAGATCTTGTAAGACCACTATGCAATGATCGGTGAGGCTTTTACCGTCCAGTCGGAAATTTGTTCGAGCTGACCATACGCACTGGTGAAGACAAGGCCGTGGACACGATGGCCCTGCCCACTCGCGCTGGCCACGCCCTCAACAGGTACGTTGATGTTGGTCAGCTTCCCAACGCCTAAAGCGTTCCGTTCAACAATAGACTGTGACATCGTTAAGACGGCCTACCCGTAATTTGAACGTATTCGGGAGTTGTCACGAAGCGCGCCCCCGATATAGTTCCATCCGGAATGAGGCGGGTTCCGTGGGCACTCTAAACGAAGAACGATTAGCCCGGTTATGTTATGCACCGCTCAAGAAACCCGACACACCTTGGTACACCACGCGACTGAGGGGTGCTGTGAGGTTATTATGTGGTCGGCTTAGCTCCCTTTCGGCGGCAATGCATACTGACCTCCGTGTGCCTGGTGGCTGAAAGAGCTGGTTGCGAGGGTGCCCATAGGCAAAAATCCTCCACAGAATTTACTGGCAGACGCGTGCGTTATACACGTATTCAGCAGCCGGGAGGGGAAGGAGAGTAAGCAAGTACATACGGTACGCAATCTGACATGGGCTGGCCCGACACCCATCGTCCGTCGACTGTCCCCGCTTGACATTGTAAACGGTGCCCTGATGAGAACGTGGTTCGGTGTAGCTTGGACCACTCGCCAAAATCAAGGCTGCCGACACGCCGGATATGAGGCTTGCGAGGACGTATACACCAGCATGAGGCATCTCTTTACCTATGGCGCAGGTACCGTCTGGCACTGAATATTGAGACTTGAAAGAGAGAGGACAACGCACTGGACTCACTTTTTTTGCGGGCTTATAGCCACCCAGACCGGGCATGGACATGTACGGCCCAAACATAGTAGGAGGACGCCTGGTGCGCGTGCGCAGGGCACGGCAGGACCACCCGTTCGGTGGGTGGGTTCCGCAGCCGCTGGGTTGGCTATCCCTTGTACTGGTTTGGGTCCGAGGACGACTTCCACGAGATGTGAGTCGTGGGTGGACCAAAGATTGAGGTAATGAACGCTGTACGCCCTCGGATTCGGAAGCCTTGGGCATGCTTGTTGGGCGTGTGGCTAGTGAGAAGATTTGCTGTCTGAGATGCTAGTCCTCGTGTTCAAGCTGTGAATAGGTTGAGCGTTTAAAAACACCATCGCGAATTGAGCTACGCACACGATCTTTCCTGACAGTTTAACCTTCGAAGGCCTTTAGTTATGTATTGGTTTTTCGGCCATTGCCGTGCTGGAGATCGACACCCATTCGGCATCTTGTGACATGGGACTGCTTGTTCTACGAGTTTCGTGAACTTGTAAGGTCAACCTGCTTTTGTGATCTCCGAAGCCACAACGACGAAATGATCGTGGTCGAGTCAAACCAAACCTCGCCAGACGAACGCGCTCAGTAACAGTGGTGGACATAATATGGGGGTTGTATCACGTAGCACCCATGATGTACGTGTTGCGCCTTGGCAAGGGTTCTAAACAAGATCCGGGGGGTAGTTATACCGTAGTAAGGGGGTGCTCGGGAATTCCAGGTTCCTTGCTTCCTTCCACCATCATTATGGATGTTCTCGGGTCGATCTCCTTCCCTCCTGTGACCAACAACTCCAAGCTGGCGACAGCGTTGGCCGCGCTGCCCGTGACTGTCGTCTTGGCCCACCTCATTTCTTACCTTCTTGACCCCTTCAACCAGCGCCGCATTCCTGGTCCTTTCCTCGCCAAGTTCTCCGACCTTTGGCTTGGTTGGACCACCAGCCAAGGCCACCGCTCAGAGAACGTCCACGAACTACACAAGAAATACGGTACAGTACCTGTTTGAATACACACCGCCCGTCACTCAAGTTCCGGTGACCTCGTAGGAACCTTTGTGCGCTTGGCGCCTAATCATGTATCCATCGCAGACCCAGCCGCTCTGCAGATTGTTTACGCCCACGGAAATGGCTCTCTCAAGTCCGAATTTTATGACGCCTTTGTATCCATTCATCGAGGATTGTTCAACACCAGAGACCGTGCCGACCATGCTCGTAAGAGGAAAATCGTGTCGCATATATTCTCCCAGAAGAATGTCCTGGAGTTCGAGCCTATCGCTCGACTGTACATTGAGCAATTCTTGAAGCAATGGGATCGATTGTATGACGCAGCAGCCAAGGGCGGGTCTGGTACAGAAGGACAAGGCTGGCAAGGCCATGACGGTAGGCTTTGGATGGATTGTCTGCCCTGTATGTCATCATGCTTCCTTTATGCTCATTGCGCTCATCACTTCTTAGGGTATAATTACCTCGCCTTTGACATCATTGGTATGATGCTCGTTGAGCCATTATGAGACAATTCGCTGACGTACTCCCCTAGGCGATCTTGCTTTTGGATCTCCATTTGGCATGGTTCTCAAAGCCAAGGACTCCGCTCCAGTTGCCGTTTCTCAAAAGGATGCAATGAAGTCTTACGGAACTGAGGGGAAACCCGAGGTCATCGAGATCCCCGCGGTACAGATTCTCAATGACCGTGGCGAATTTTCTGCGTCTATGGGTGTTCTTCCCCCAGCCTGGAGACCCTACGTTCGTCTCCTTCCTTGGTACCGTAAAGGTAGCAAGGCAGTTAAGAACCTCGCTGGCTTGGCGGTTGCTGCAGTCGCAAAGCGCTTGACGACACCCACGGATCGTGTCGACCTCCTCAGTAAACTCCAACAAGGCCGAGATGACGAAGGCAATCTGATGGGTACAGCAGAGCTGACTGCTGAAGCTCTAACTCAACTGATTGCTGGCTCTGATACCACCTCAAAGTGAGTGGATTTTTATTCAAGATGATTTCATCCTGACTTGGGTTGTTTAGCTCTTCTTGCGCGATCACTTATTACCTCGCTCGTTATCCAGAGGTACAGGAGAAGCTTCAGAAGGAGCTTGACGAAGCCCTCGGCGAGGAACGTGATATCGTCACTACTTACGAACAGGTGAAACAGCTTCCTTACTTGGATGCTGTCATCAATGAAGCCTTGCGGATACACTCCACTTCTGCAATTGGCCTCCCTCGTGTGGCGCCTGAAGGTGGTTTGACAATCAATGGCATACACTTCCCACAAGGTGCAGTTCTCAGCGTACCGACTTACACAATCCACCGGGACAAGAAGGCATGGGGGGATGACGTGGATGTATTCCGTCCCGAGAGGTGGTTCGAGCGTGACCACGCAACGATCCAAAAGGCATTCAATCCGTTCTCATTTGGACCTCGGTGAGCATTTTGCGCTAACTGTTCACTGGTGCGCTGATGGGAATCGCTCGAGTAGAGCCTGTGTGGGTCGTAACCTTGCATCGATGGAGCTCTTGATTATCATCTCCTCGATTCTGAGCCGTTATCATTTCGTACTTGCTGATCCCGATCAACCGGTAAGTGCTCATGCTCACGTGTCGAAATTTCTCACGACCCACCGCATGCTTCCAGCTTGCCACCCGAGAGGGCTTTCTTCGCAAGCCAGTGGAGTGCCGTGTGGGAATCAAACGCAGATAATCCTAAAGGGAGAAAGTTGGGAGTAAATGCTGTTCATACACATTGACTTTTATGTTGGTTACGTGTACGTTTCTCTGTTTATACCACCCATGTTGTTCTTCATGCCAGGAATGGAATCATCATCTCTCCGCGGCTCGCCCCGACGGCTCGAACTCGCGTGTGTCTATTTTCGCATGCGACGTGGTGAGGCTCTTGTGGGACGAAGGAACTACTTATCTCCGTGCTCTCACAAACCCATGACCACGCTATTCTGGGTGGGATCGTTCTGGAGACCGTTACGGCGAGCGAACGCTATATAAGTGACAGTGGCGAGACCTCATCCCTCGAGGCTCCGTGCTCGTATGGTGCCCGTCGAGCCATGCAAAGGACTGCATCATGGCTACGACCAGTCAAACGCACTCGTTGATCCCCACAAGCACATTTTCCTCTGCTTACTCGACTCCTACCGATGATTCCGATGGTACTAGTGCGGATTCCTTGTCTGACATCCTCTCCTCGGGTGGCTCCCCGCCTCTCATTGTGGCATTCCTCGCCATCGGCTTGTTTATCGTCGCAATGCTTGGTGTATTCATATGGAGACGCATGTCACAATCACGCAGGGCGCAGCACCGGCCCATTACAACGAACCGCCGTCCCCGGCCCGTCTCACTGGGGGAAAAGCCGATCCTTTGGGACGTGTGGGCGGATCCCCACGTCCAGGAAAGGCCGCCCATGGAAGCGACCCGATGGGAGTACATCACAGTGAGACCCGTCCTCCAATCTAGCTGTGGACGAGCGCGCTGATCTGGAATTCGCGGGTGGTCCAAGCCCGTGGCAGCCATCCTGACGTTTCTGATTCCGCCCGTGGAACCACCCGTGGCACGGTGTCCGACAAGTGGACCCGTGGATCTGGGTGGTCGTGTGCTCTTTCGGACGCTGAGATGTTTGGTGTCCGCTGTCAGGCGGTTCTATTTACCTGATTCCCCGCCACCACCGCCACCGCCGTCCGCTGAGCCGTGCAAGAAAGACGTCATACTACCAGTATCAGACATCTCGGACGAGATAGAGTGGGGCGATGCGTCGTCGTCACAAGTCTCTGTCATCATCGCTATGCCTATACAACGACGGTGCTGTAGCGGGACCTCGGGGGAGGACATGGATCCGGAGGGGATAACGTTGGGGGAGTCTTGTATCGGCACGATGAACCTACCTTTGAGCGAATGTGGATGACCGGAGATGAACTGACAAGAATACAATATAGATTAGTACTTTATCCCTGTATGTAGCACTGCGACACGATACTATGTAGCTGTGATTGTTTGTCGGGCGATGTTCAGAACGCGGGTCGATGAGATGATGGTTCAAGTCTGTCGGGACGGACCTTGCCAGTGTGCCGGCCAAGGTACATACCTGTAGGTGCTTTCATATCGACATTGGGGGGGGGTGGCATCGCTATGCCCCGCCTTCCAAGGTTCGCACCACAATATGAATATGACTCGGAGGGTGTCCCCGCCATGCATGGCTGTCCCAGCTCGGACATTGTACCAGTCCGTGGATCGCTCTGTCAAGAGAATCAGTGAAATTCAGCAACCATGGCAGCGATGGGATTCAGGGGCTTTGTAAGATCAGGTCCGCATGCATCGCCGACGCAACCAAACGATCTTCAAATAGCGGAGCCGGGGATGAATTGCACTACAAAGAAGGCGGTTCGTGCGCATAGTATGACGTGCAATGAAGGGACCTCGAGTGGCTCCCGCCATTACCATTACAAGGATATCAATCTTTTGAGTTTCCGCCGGACATAGGATAGACCATACCCGCACTGCCCGGGATGCCGTTTGCGCTGATCTTGCGCGTTACACTTGCAGCGCCCATATTCAAGCTAGCCGGCCCGTGGAAAAAGTTTCGAGTCACAACCCTGAGACGCGATCAGAACTCGCGCGCCAGTCTCCGACGGACTCGAGTGTCTTGGGCCAAGGCTTGGATCCACCAACCACCGTTGAAACCGATGCGGCACTGGAGGCGAGTAATGACAGATATGACTTGTTAGTACATAGTGCCATCGAAGTTGAGTGAGTCTGCGACGTACACCTTGGTTATTGTGTGCACTCGATCCACACCGGATCAATCATGCCCTGGCAGCAACCGCGAGCTGGTAAGAATTTTCAACATCATCCACTTCTTCGTGGGTGGATGTCACCGGGGTGCTGGCAGTCCAAGCGGTCCAAGTCCCTAGACTGTCAATGAAACAAATCACATGTCTCAGGCTCAAAGGCACGAAGCCACTGCTTTCTGTAATCACACATTGATAGACAGTGACATTTGATACACCTTTGATGAGTGGTTACACAGCAAACTAAATACAGATCCATGCATAATGTGACTCTAACAAGCAAGAAAGACTGATGCCAACCAGTGGCAGAATGATTACACGACAAAGTGACCGTTCCGTGGAAGTTTCTGATCCACTAAATATACGAGGTGATAGTAGCTGTGTAACTTGAATGCGATTCTAGGAAACATATCCATAAGTGAAAAAGATATCCGTGCGTTGCGTGTTATCCACGTGTACGGCCGATACCGAAAAAGCAGTACCAGCCAGCCATGTTCGTGGCTAAGAAACTCGAGCTCTATGAAGGTGGCAGACATGCTGTACCGATATGCAAAAATGAATGATGCGGGGTGGCAGTTAGGGGGTCGGCCCGCCTGTTGTGCCTCCGGCTAGCTCCGGACGCGCCCAGGAGCGCTAAAGTCTCTGGAGAGCGTCATGACGACCTCCCATCGGTTGTTCCGAAATACGAGTGAGGATAAGCCCGCAAACACGGTGGTGTGGAGCAGGCAATCCATGCGACGTACACCACCATGGCGAGTGCGGTCAAAGTCGCGCGACGCTTCGCATCGTGCATAAAACACTTCTTCGATGCGATTGCGCTGCATCGGCGACACGCACTCCCACTCGAGCTGGGTGAGTGGTGCGTGGAGTCCGGTGTATATCGCTGTAAGGACATCCTCGACGGTAACTCCCGTCGGGTTGTGGGCCATAATAACCCAATTCCCCGCGAGGAGGTCGGAGACTACGCGAAGAGTCTCGACACCGGGAAACGTGGCCGGCTGAGCCCGATGATGGGCTGAAACAACTTGGCCGGCTACGAGGGCGGCACGGTTGGGTGCATGACGAATGTCCCACTCGATGGGAACTGGGGGGAAGTGTGTGGTTCCAATCGGAGATGAGGCGAGAAGAGGGTTGAGCCTTAGTCCGTGATACTGCATCGTGCGCGAGGGATGCAGCGGAGGGTGTTAGTGACCTGATTATGAGAGGAGAGGTTGAACGGGCATTTCACCAACCTGGGTTTTTATGCGACGGTGACAGGCATGACGAATGCGCCCCCACCACTGGGACACAAAGTCCTTCAAAATGGCGAACGTCATCAGGTCCGTTTGTTCGAGTGACACTTGCCTTTGTAGACCCACGGCAAGTTTTCCCAGACAGGAATCCCGACGCAAGAAATATATCAGTCCTAAAACGGGGTAGCGCCCGCCATCGAACATTCGAACATTCCGTGAAACACCTTCTTTCTTACTATAAGTGGGGAGTACACGAGGCGACGACAAAAACTCGTCGCGTAACTTGCTGTATCCCGGTATGTAAATCGCGCGCCATCGGAGGCGGGGTGTGTGAACCCGATCAGAGTTGGCCACCTATAGCAGAAACGAGAGATAAAGGTTCAGAAGGCGGTGTAGTATGCAAGAATGAAGGACGCTACCGAGGTGTTGTAGCACAATGACAGCGACGGCGTTGCCGAAACTGAACATGTGTGCGAAAGAGCAATGACGATGCAAGTATTGGAAACAGGGAACAAGTTACAGCCCCAGCCATAGGCTAAGTTACCCAACCGCCGGGGGCCAGTTCAAGTGTGGTCTTGCTGTAGAGCTGCAAAACTGCGACGCCGTCGGTACACGTGGCATCGGGAATGGCCGGCCGATGCCATTATCGTCTTTTTGTGCTAGCCTGGCAGCCATCCTGTAATAATAACTCTCGAATGGCTGAAAAAGTTGTCCAACAGATTACAGTGTCACTTTGATTACTGCCACAACGTGGGTACCCAAACTGCGTTCAATAAAGTCCAACGCGGAATCCCAGGTATCAAAGAAAAGAAAGAACTAACATAATCAGTACACCGAAGCGTCGCAAGGGCAACAACGAAACATCGGATACACGTTGGTACACCTAGTCAAGACATTGCTCCTACGACGGGGCGGGGTCATGGTAAAGAACGTTTGTGGTCGCAAAGACCATTTCGTGAAACATGTGGCGATTATCGTGCATTCCTTCTCGCGTCGATCGCAGAGCGTGAGGCATGGCGATCAGCAATGAAACCTGGATATCTGATCCATGCAAGAGGTCAACTTGAGATACATGGGTATCGCTAGATGAGGGCACTGGAGGTATCGGTGGGCGGATCAGATAGGTGATTTCTGGCGGCAGTCGGTCCAATAAATGATGCGTCCGGAACGATGTATGCTCCATCTGCGAGGTCCGAGATGAACTTGGAGGACGATCGCATTTTTGAGCTGCCACTGGCTGGTGAGAAAAGTCAGTTGGTCAATTGCAGGGTCATGGTTGCACCCGACAGCTCACTTTGATATCTAGCCATGAAGGAGGCTGTTTATTAGGCATGGCCCAAATATCCCACATCACAGGGCGGCAATGCCGAGGTGAATCTGAAGGAGGACTCCTTGCCAACATGGCATCTATAGTATGGCGTCGGGCGATGAGACGATTCCAGACAATAGCAAAGGTCATGAAGACAGCAAAGATTGACAGGGCACTGACAAGGAAGCCAAACAGGAGGGTCGACGCATTGCTATTCGGCGGTGGGGGCGGCGAGGGGGTCGACGACGAAAGAACCACTGGGGGCTGGGTGGTGGACATGGTCGTCAACGTCTGGCCGCTGTGAGTGTTCTCAGGCACCGCGCGTTGCGCCAAAACATATGAATTTCGTCCATTCCGATTGGTCGGCATTTGAGGGCCTCAGGCGACACTACTTTCATATTGGGCAATCAACCCCGTAAGAGCGGGGGTGGCAGTACGGCAACCTTACAAATTGACAGCGGTTACTCCTGTTTACAGCAAATTTACATCTTGGGCGTAAACCGTATCACCTCGAATCTGTAGAAGTAGTCAGCGCATACCGAGTCAGACTCACTGTGGTAGTTCACTTGTCTCGCGTTCCTCACATTCTTCATCAGACTCGTGGTGTCTATCCAGCATGTCAACATATAGCTTCAGACTCGTATTCGCGGCACCCTCTTCCGCGACGTTCAGTTCCCGAGGCAACTGACTAACCGTTGGAACACGACTTGGATCGAAGCGGTCGATGTTTGCTGGGTCGACGGGTATGCAGACACATGTCTGTTTTCGGGTGTGCGCAGAATGGTGCTTGGAAACCTCGGCATCTAAACAGGGATAGGTGTATTCTTCCCAAATGATCCTAACTCTCCCAACTGTCATCAGGACTGGAACAATCTTTGATCATCCAGGACCAACGAACCGAACAGCGTACATAATGATTTGTTAGTAGTCCGGACGTACGCTGGCATTTTCCTGACCATTTCTTTTCCACCCTCCACCACCGTCAAAGCGCCGACGAGAGCTCTGCGTTAATAATCTGTCAGGTCCATAGCCTGCACTGGGGGTCTGAGGTAGCTCGGGAAGCCTCCTCCTCAGGAGCACCACCCACATGAGAGGGGGCATGACAATAGCTTCCCCGAGCCATGCGATACCTCGTCCGGCGAGAGGGCGAGAAGGCACGATTCGAAGACGGTTGGGTAGAACACGAACTTGAAGGGGGACGAAGAACAGATTCCTCATCGAAGATGACGTCACGGGTCAAACTAATTCAAGATGGGCCAGCCCTTGACAGCATCAAGGTATGTAGCCAAGAAAAATCGCCTCGCGGAAATAGGGCCATTCAAGTATTGACTCGCAGCTTGACGGGTACATATGCCAGTGCGGTCAAAGCGGCCTGAGGGAGCGCCGAAGACACTACCATAAAGTGCGCCTCGGTTTCTGGCAACGCTCGCGCATGAGAGAAGTTCCATAAATATGCAACATACAGGACTGCCTCCACGCAGCCTGGCAGCGAGTCTACCGTGACGTTGCAGTTGGAAAAAGGGCCACGGTAACCCAGTTGCAGTTGCACAGTTCTGACAGATCTTATACTAGTACTTGCAAGGACATAATGCAAGACGATGGACTTGCTAGAGTTGCCAACATGCAGGTCCGCCGTATGGGAATGGCCGAGCTGACGTCATTCGCACTCTCAAATCGTACTTTTGTACCAGTCTCAGATGGCCTGCGGCAAAGTCGTGAAGTAAAAACATTGTAAACATGGCCCAAAGTAGTACATAGATATGTATATACAATCGCTTTGATTACTCGAACATGAGGGTACGCAACTGCGCACAATGAAGTCAAGCGCCGAGTAATGGAAGAATAGAAATAAGAGCTAACATATTTTTTAGCGGACGAGGATAACGCGGGACGACTTGGAGCAGACGAGATAGAGCCCTTGTGAGGGCCGGGGACGACGACTTCGATTATAGATCCCCTGGTATGGATCGAGCTTATAT
>MU131019.1:25700-37895 GCA_015039435.1 Imleria badia
TCGGTCCTGGGAAATGTGGTGCTGTCATAGGCCATTGAAAGCTCCATCCAGTGGAGCGTCAAATAAGAGAGGAAGTGCCCTCCTGATGTCATCCAACAACAGTGCATTGGCAAGGATCAGGGAAAAGAGAGCTGAGTACATTGAACATATGACAAATGTGATGGTATAGTCACTGTCCATCGTATTTATTAAACACTGCGCTTAGTTACTATTCAATATGAATATATGTGAATCTTGTTTGAATAGACCAGAATTCCAACCATCCATCATTGTTAGCAGTGGCGCATCAGTGATTAGTGGCACCCACATGGTGGAGACATTAAGTCCTATTCCAAACTATATGAACATTCCACTGCCGCTGAAGATATCTATCATAGTGGGCCCCACTAGCCACCCAGTTGTGCAAGACAGTGAAACAAGGCTTGTTCTGAACTACACCATTGTCCTGCTGCTAGTGTTTTAAAGACCGGTCCGGTCCGGTTTCTTGGCCCCTAAACAGCGCAACTGGACCAAGACCAGTCCTAATGATGTCTGAAATCATGGCAACTGACAACCGGACCGCTTAGGACCTGTCTAAAGCAGTCCAGTTGCCAGTTGCAACCAGTCTGTTGAAAGACTGGTCTGCTCGCAGGAATTGCGTGGGAATCATGCTTGGCAGTGGGGTGGACAACTAAAGTAGACACTCTTGGCTATTGATCATGTGTTAGATCGTGTAAATCGGTGCACATGATGCCCAGGTATCACTGTTTCCGGATTATATGTCATGAAAACATAGATATCCATGTAACTAGCTGGGATAAAATCGTAAAATTATGCATAAATTATGGGATGTGGGCCTAAATGGTAGATTTTTCGAAGCAACTGGTTGCGACCGGTTTTCAACCAGTCTTTTGAAGTTCTTCATTTTGAAAAGACCAGACCGGTCACTTGGCAAATCCAGGGCAATCAGACCGATTGGGTCTGGTTGCGATCAGACCAGTCCGGTCCAGTTGCCGGTCTTTTACCAGTCTGGAAACTGGACTTTAAAATATTACCTGCTGCTGCCAAAAGGATGTGTCATAATAGTGGGCCACTAGTTCTATAATTGCTGTGCAGCTAAGTATGCACATTGGAGCCACCTATTACAGAGTTGAAGACAGGACCTGCACTGACCTATATAATGTGATTCTGCTGCTGCTGAAAAGATATATCCGAAGGAACTAATTTGAATACCAGGTTCAGAACTTTTGGACCAGAAAACTATTTGACTGAATCTTCATCTGAGCATACATGTTATCTTCACCATTTTATATAATTCTAGATACTTCTGGCAGAAATCACCATTGATTGCTTTATGCTTGTTCTGACAATATCTCTATACTTCATCGTAGCAGCATTAATGACTGTTACTGAGATCTTATTGACTCATTGTGTCTCTTGAGCCTGTACATACTCTTTGCCATTGTAAATACTTCTGGCAAATGCTTGCCTGCGAGTCAATCAGTGACCATGCCCACAAAGTAACACATAAATTATTGTTAAATTTATATCCTCATATCCTCCATCAGAATGCTATTCATAGGACATTTTTCATTTTTGGTAGTCTCAGATAGTGTCAGATAATCCAATCTCGAAAAATCATAGATTTCATGATGCTTTTGCCATTACCAATTTGGAGACTGTGACCAATCCCAACAATGCCATGAACTACGCAGTACCCCACCATCACTCTCTCCACCAATACAACATCTGACACTGACCTGAACTACTGCACCAACCAACCAACCGCTGTCACCAAATCTGCAACCACCTTGGACTATCCAATCAGCACCTCTGCCACCACTACTAACTGCACCAACCTACCAACCACTATCATCAAGTTCGAAACCATCTTGGACTACCCGACCGCCACCCTCGCCACTGCTATACACCTCATGGACACCACCAAGACCAACACGACACTGGACCAGTGGTATTTTTCCACCACCGGTCTCTCTCTTTTCTCTATTCCCCAATCCTCCATGTCCATTATGCGCATTCTGCGCCAACCCCTCATATTTTATCCCCAGATGTCCGCATGTGTTGGACTATCTGTGTTCTGGCCTTATTACCAAGGGTCAGGATGGACGTCTCTACTAACCGAACGGTACACACATCCTGCATCTACCTGACTTACTCCTGGTGTTACCATCAACAGAGACTTTGAAGGTCAAACTTGTCTTCACTCATGATAGCGGATATATTGGACCTTTCCAATAGCCATGTGCTGATCACTCTTGTTGGCTATTATTTCGGTGATAGCTTGTTCGATTGGCTAGACCCACTAACTTGTCAGGAATGTTTTCTAGACCATCACACTCGCATCCCTGCATAAAACACTTCGCATCAACAGCTACATCATCCGCAACCCCAGCCTTTTGTTCGGCATCCACACTACCAAGCTGCAGTCGCTGAAGTCATCCTCCCTCTTGCCTTCTTCGTGATCACTCAGATGGCAATATGGCGCTTGGTGCAACCACGGATGCTACACACAATTCTTTCTGAGCTGCACAAGCATCCAGACAGATTCTATCTTCCCTGGGGCCCATATGATATTCCCTACCTCTGGACTATCACTAACTAAACTGCCCCCACAGCTGGCACCTTGTCAGGCTGTAATGATGGTGTGGGTAGCTATGCTATGGATCTGTACTGCATGTCGATTCTTGCATTGTTTGCTTGGTGCACAGTTGGCACCATGCTGATTTCATTTATCTCTAGCTCTGCTCTGCATACCACAGACAGGTAACCTTGATAATACAGTTGTACCCCAACCCAATTCCTGAACTTGAGACTGTGATAAGGCTAACTTGATCACAGTTTACTGGACACTTGTAGACCCCGATTGTCAGCAACTTTTCCCCCATGGACAGTAGGTTATGCCAGTGGACAAGGTTATATTATACTTTGGAAAGGCCACATGCCAGCGGTGGTACCCTTGCTTGGCCACTGGCGCCGATTCATCTACTATATAGCCTCTGCATTAGTATGATATGCAAAGCCTGTCATGCAATTGCCGAAAATGGTACTCAGCTAGCCTGTTACAAACACTACAAGACTCTACCATTTTCTCCCTATTTTACCCTATTTTTCCTGAGTCCCTACACCCGGTTTCGCATCTAGCCCCTATCTCTAACCCCTATCACCCGAAACCCTTCTCATATTCTCTGGGTCTAGACTGCTCAACCGCATGGCTGCCTCATGCACCTCATCTCACCTCAGTGCACACCCCAGACAGTCATACCTAGTCATCTACCCCTGATCCGCGCTGCCACACCTCATGCTCACCTCATGGCAGCCATAGTGACTCACATCAACTCCTCGCCTCATGGGATGTGCCCTTCGCACTGCCCTGCCTCATGTACTTCATCTCGGAGTACCTGATGACTCGCTTTGACTAGTACCGACTCACAGCGACTCATCTAGCATAGGATATCGATAGATCTAGTGTACACATGTACAAACCCCTATCTAGTATATAAAGGCCAGGAGCGCAGGGCTGGAACCCCCAGTCTTGTCCTCTTGGAGAATTCCCATTCTTCACTGCTACTCGCACTCGCTCCACTTGCCTCTTGCAAATAGCTCGTACTCGCAGTGAGTACTGGTTGTTTCATAGCCTATCTGAATCTCACGTGCAATGTCTCATCTTTTGATCACAACATTTTGAAGTACAGTATACATATGTGAGTGGTGATTTGTGCAGAAAGGTGTCAACAATGGCATGTACCATTGATTCATCCATGAATGGACTTCTAAAATGCTACTGTCTCAGAGCCATGGCTTCGCAAGGATAGAACTCCCACCAGCAGGACATGGTTCTCCAGTCTGTCCGTTGGCGGGTGGTTGGCAGGCTTGGTGTTTGTGGACATGGACTTGCCTTTTTTTTGTTGCAAGGTCAATGGATAATGGGGGTGATAGATGTACAATCTATTCTACTCATGAATGCCAACTGCAAAAAAACCTGCTTGACACTTGCGAAATATATACTCACTCTAACAAGAGTACTGTAGCATGTAGCTGTACGAAGAGCTGCGTGCTTAGTTACTAATCTGACAATGGTCCTGCTGGTACTGCACATCCTTTGTATATAGCACCTACTATGAGCTACTGCAGTTAAAGGTGGAATAGAAACTCACACCAAGATGTTTTGGGGCGGAGTTTGAATTGACAAAGATGATGGGGTTGTGGGGCTGTAGTAGTAGTAGTACGACACCACAACACTTCTTTCCAATCAGTATCTTAATGGCAACTAATACCACTCCATGGGCAGGTTATGTGAATCTTGATGATGTTCCAGCACTACAGAAAGCCAATGCCAAACCCGCTCTCCTGCTGTCGAAGCTTCTGTTATCGGATCAGGCACTGGAGATGCTGCAACTCCATTTGGACACAGTTGACCCTGATATGCGACATTTCAACCACTCCATTAAGGAACAATGTAGGTAATGAGTACATGTCTGAAACACTATGCCTGACAATGTATAGATTCGGCCTCCACCTGGCTGAGCCATCTCGGGCTACACATCCCAGATGAGATCCTGTGAGATATCCATAGCAAGTATTCAATCTGCAGCACAGATATCAAACAGGTACACAGAAAGAAGTCAAAATGTCCATATATGCGCTGTATTCACATATATCAGTGTCTCTGTGGGACAGATCACTCTGCCAATGCAAATCCCATAAAGCAGCGTGAGATTGGATGGAATGATGTCAGCTGTACCTCTTGGATTAAGCTCGTTAGCACCCATGATCATGGCGATGAGAACTGTAAGGCTCTGTTTATCTAGTAACCATAGTATCACTTACTTAACTGATCCCTGGCAAGCACGGAAATTGCTGTGCATTGATGAAATATCCGGAATTTTCGATTACACAGCTGCCTGTGAAGCTGTGATCAAGATGCCATGCAATCCAAGGACTGCTCTCCATCCCGAGATATGAGCTTATGCCCTCAGTCTCCTACAACTTCAGGTCCCTGCTACACAACTCCAACAGCGATGCTGCAACTTTGCCATGAAGAAGTTTGGTAATGTAGCAGGTGACACATACCATCACTACCTACTCAGCGACCATGAAACATTATCACTGTATTGCTCGCATTTTACAACCCTGGGAATCTCAAAATGGTCTGCTGCTGATGAAAACCTCAATAAATGGCTCCAATCAAGCAATCCATTGCCTCCTGATTCCACATTAACCAAAGCATGCCTTTTCTATCAGCTGACAATGTGTGGAGATACATAGTGACCATGACGAAGACCACTTTGCAATTATAATCACTACTAAGGAACAGTGCAAAATGGCATAGAAATATGGACATCAGAAACTCCTACTTCTTGACGGTACATTTGGGCTCAACAGTGCACAATCACTTCTATTTATTGGGATGGCTGTTGATGAAAATAACTGAGGAATTCCAATTGTCTTTTTTCACTTCACTGCTCGCAAGGCTAGTGTTGCTGCACATGCCGACTATAATGCAAAGCTACTCAAGGATTTGCTCCGCAAGTGGAAAGAAGCTATGGGCCAAAATGAAGCAGGCAAAGACTTCAATATTAAGATCATCATCACCAACAATGATACATGGGAATCAAATGCACTTTCAGAGGTCTTTCCAAATGCACTTCTTTTTCTCTGTTGGTTCCACCTAACCCAGACTTGGTGAAATGCACTCAACTGCAAGCTATGGTTGATTGTGAATGGTCCTGCTCGAGAATATATAAGGCGACGACCTGCAACATTTGTTGTTCAGCTCTTGAAGGATATAACTGTATTCAAGAATGCCATCAACTTATTCAACAACCAGCTCACATATTTCTGTGCTCTTGGTCAGAAATTAAATATAGTAGCAAAACAACAGTCTCAAGCTGGTCTCACATTCCTCTCATATTTTCAAAGTTATCTCTATCTCCATGATTTCTGGGTCACTTGGTCTCTCACTGGTCCAATCACAGCTATGAAATGTTTGGGTATTGATGTTGACAAGATTCCATGGACACCAAATCACCTCAAATCATTCAATGGACAAATCAAGCGGCGGTTCTTCAGTCCTTACCAGCATTCTAGATGACTCCCATGCATCAATGTTTGGATTTTCATGCTCATTGTCAAGGTTGTTCCAATGTTTTCAAGAGTCACATGTTAGAAGAGCTAAAGAAATATACCTGCTTGACTTGCGAAAGGTTACTCCCTGACTTGGACTTGGAAATCCTTGTCATGACAGCTTATTCTTTACAGAATCCAGCCATGTCAGATCATATCAGTCACTAATCCCTACTGCCTACGAGATTGCAGCTGTGGAATCCATGAATGAATGGGCTGGTGAGGACTGGATAGCAGACCTCTGTCAGTCCAACTCCGACTTCGATTCAGACAAGATAATTGCCAAGGACGACTGCAAGCCTGCCGACAAAGACAAAGATTTTGCGAACGTGTCTCAGATTTCTGAACTTGTGATGCTCCCTGATGGCAACTGCCTTCCTGTGTTTGAGCTTCAAGCAGCTGTGGTACCATTGGACGACTCAGACATGCCAGTTGCTGAATGGGAAGAGATCGCCATGCAAAGTGAAGATATCATGCGAGACATCTCTACTCTCGCCGATGGTGGCCACAGAAAGATGTCGAGCAACTCAACCCCATCAACACCCCCTTCGTCAGCTGTTCTGGCAAGCTCCCCACTCACTCCCCCCCCTTCTACACAACCTTCTCAAGCTGCTCAACACACAACATATGTAAATCCCTAATCCATCACCAACAAACGAGTTACTGCCATGCAAACTCTTCTCGTAATAGATGACTCACTCATTCAAGCTATTCGTCATGTGATGTCACTCTTCAATGATCACACTCATTTGGCACGTCATATCGGCCCAAGCATTCACGAACACCTTTCCAGCAACTACGACCCCACTTCAATTGTTTTATCTGACTCGAACACACCGCCCGCTCTCAATGTACTGATCAACAAGGAGAATTTTTCAGTTGTGCCTGCCAGTGACCAACCATCTCCCACGAAATGACAATGATGAAACGGTCCTTTCGAGGTTCAATAAAAGGAGCTACGGAAGAAATCATATGGTATTTGCTGATAATATATTCTCTCTGTCTCGGACCCTCCGATGTTTTAGATCATTAGCTGTCATGGCATGTAGCACCAGTAACTTCACATGTGCTCTCAGGCTGTCGCATGTTCTCTGTCACACTCATAGTTGCATTGAATCTCTTCACACTGAGTTCTCCACACCGAGTTCTCTCAACTTGAACACCACTCACTGCCATGTTCATCACTCAGCTCATGAGTTCTCACACCGAGTTCTCACACCGAGTTTGCACACTGGCATCAAGTTCTCTTCACACCAAGTTCTCCTGCAACACCAAGATCCTCAATTTTACGTTTTATGCTACAACAACGTTGAGGGATGGTTGGGGATTGAAATTATCTCGGTGCGAGTTCGAGGTCTGTTAAAGGCAAATGAAAGGGAGTCAGAAAGATGGTGTAAATGAAACAAAACTCCCACCCACTGGTACTGGCAAAAGTGTTGTTACCATGGGTTGCACTTGAGCGATTTTTGAAGTTGTGGGTTGGTCTTCTGGGGCAATCCTATGCAGACTGCTGGTTGGAATGCATTATTTACCACTATTGGTCACATTAGTACTGACCATGGTCCCTATTCATGGTTACTGATCATCTTACTGATCATAATTCATCAGAAGTCTGTGCATCTTGCATATGAAGATTAGTTAGTTGCCTTTGTTACTTCAATAACTTATTTTCTGTGCATATAGGCAGCATTATCGCTTTGGACCATTTGGACGATGGCTGATTTCACTGTCCCTGTGGTGAATTCAAGGATCCTGACCCTGAACACCTTAGGGCGCATATGAAATCGTCTTGTTCCTCTCTCGACAAACCTCTACCTTCTATTGTATGAGTTTTCTGTCATGATGATGCCATTAATGACCAACCTCTCCTCTGAATTTTATGGCAGGCTGATGACGAAGATGATCCTTTACATCAGGTAAATTTTAAGGGAACGATAATCCATTATAATCCCTGGCAGTCATGATATCCTCAATTTTTTTTTTTTCAGTTTTATCACTTTCTGAAGTGGTACATCTAATCATTCACCTTTAGTCATCACTATGTGATAGTAACGTGACCAATCAAGCACCAAATAAGCACACAAAATAGATATCAATTCTCTGCCAGGGATTATAATGGATTATCATTCCATTAAAATTTACCTGATGTAAACAAAGAACTCGCCCCGCAAACTGCTGAAAATGACCTCCCACCTCTGCACGATGCTGCCAACAATTGAGGCTTTGATCAATGAGATCCTTTGGGAAACACACATATGCACTTTTCGGGCAATCCATGTAACTCACATGGCATTGATTCTAAATATGTCAATGGTAATTCCTATGCTTGCTGGCATTTTTTTTACTGACATCTTTGAGTTATAGACCAAGATGCAGCGATGGATCCTTCAACTCGACAATCTCCCACCCCAGAGCATTCAGAGGAGGCCTCCATTTCTATCGAAATTATTTCCTTGTACCTGCATGTATTATCCAGCTCCAGCCTCCACATCAACCTTGTCTACAAGCTTGTTATATGTCTTGAATGCTCTGAGGCTCTCAACTATCATTTCATATGAGCCCGTGTTACTCAGCATAGCTTCACTTGTCCCCCGGAAGATGAACTTAACCCCATCCTTCAAGATTTAAACCTCTCTGGCCCCTCCTCTTTGTCTCTCCAGGACATTATTCCTCTGATTGTTGGTCTCAAGTTAGCTGATGGCTATTCTCCAAGTCCTGTGGCATCACCATCGGCTCTAGATCATTGCTTCAACGTCATTGAGAGCAACACCATGCTGGTCTTTCTGTCTCATCAGAGCCTTGCCAAATCCATCGCATCTATGGCTTCAGGGGTTACCAAATCATTGTCCGTGTCAATCCTTCTCTGGCTGTTGTGTGTTCACATGGCAGTTTGACTGAATATTTAATGGTTATGTGTCCTAAGAAAGACCACTCCCTACTTCCTCTCCAGCCCACTAACTATCCTTGCAAAACAACCAGCTTTCTCCATGAATCTAAATGGCTTATGCTTGTCAGCGGCCATTCTATTCAAGAGGTTTCATCTTTGGTTGCCATTCCAAAGAACAGTGATACACTTTTCCCTATTGTGGAAGCCGTTAGAAACAATTTCAAACACATGTGGGACAACGTCAAAAGCATGGAAGTTCTTGCCCGAAGACATATATTTACCCCCAAAGGGTTGATCAATTGACACCCTTATCCATTTTCCCTTGTTTATTCCCTCCTATTAGCAACCTTGACTCTGCAGAGCTTGAGAACAAACCATTTGAGCATCCTCAGACTGAAGAATACCTATGTCGGTGTGCAAATCACTGGGCCATGTATATATGCACCCTTCTCCACTTGTTGGATTCATCTCCACCCATTTTCACCCATTCTTTGCAACAACTTGAACATTGTTGCTTCCTCTTCCATGCGTTGACCGAGAATGCTGACCTTGTGGAACCAATCCAATCCTTGTCCTTCTTGTTGATGGCCACCTACATGCCACATGTCCAGAGAGACGTCTCTCTGTGTCCTCTCAACCGCTTCATTACCTTTTGGCACCTCCAGGAAGATGGAACATTTCAATTTCCCTCATCCATATCTCCTAAGCTCGCTTCCATTACATATTGCTTTTGCACAGTCACAATCTTGAAAGCTCTTGCCCATATGCTTGTGGACCCATCAATTATTTTTATGGAATGCAGTTTTTCCTTTCCTTTAACTCCCTTGTTAACATCATTCTAGCTTTTATTTGATCAATCTTCTTCCTTTGTTGAAGGAGGGATATCCAACCCCCTTTACTACACTATATGAGCTCATGCACATCATGAGCTCATATGCCTCCAATTCAACCAAGATTCCAAATATGCATTGGAATTGAGCTTGGAACACCCTTAGTGTCAAGGGGCTTCCTTTGTGCATCAATCTTCTTCTGAAAATGGTACAAGTGCTTTGTACTGGGGCTGAATCTATACTCAACAAGTTACTCCTTGGCACAGTTTGGGAGCCTTTTGAGCAGGCTATCGATTTGGCACTGGAGTCTAAAAATTCTTTGAAATGGCTGGTGATCCCTTGCACAATACTGATGCAGGCTTCTCCTTTGTACACTCATCCAACAACTCTTTTCATCCCTTACTCAATATTCTACTCGAGCATATCCATTCTGAACCCTCCATTTTCAATGCATATCATTTCTTCAATGCTCAAGGATCCATTATAACCAGACACAGTGAGTACCTGAATAAATATAAATACGGCGCTGATCTCATGATAGCCGCCCTTTGTGCCTACTTTCATTTATATCATGAATTTGTTAATGTCCTGATGGTACTTGCCCATGTGTCGACCCCTGGAGTTGCTCAAGATATGGAGCTTAGCCCACTAAGGTCTATCAACTCCCTTGATGGACCTTGTAAGTTTTTTTTTTTTTCCTTTCTGGGTCATGCATGATTATCTGCAGCTATCTGAAAACTTGCAGCATGACCAGGAGGGGTGCTTTTGTTGCCCATTTTTTTGCTGAAGCCTGTGTTTCACCATTTTATCTATCTCTGTTACAAATGCTAGAAGACCATACCATTTTTCCCTTATTTTTCCTGAGTCTCTAATCCCTATCACCTGAAACCCTTCTTATAACCCCTGGGTCTAGACTGCTCAACTGCATGGCTGCCTCATGCACTTCATCTCAACTCAGTGCACAGCCCAGACAGTCATACCTAGTTATCTACCTCTGATCATCGCTGCTGCACCTCATGCCTGCCTCATGGCAGCCAGTGTGACTCATATCGATTCCTACTGACTCCTTGCCTCATGGGACATACTCCTCACACTGCCCCACCTCATATACTTCATATCAATTCCTACTGACTCCTCACCTCATGGGACATACCACTCGCACTGCTCCACCTCATGTACTTCATCTTGGAGTACTATCTGACTCGCTCTGGCTAGTACTGACTCATAGCGACTCACCTAGTGTAGGATATGGGTAGATCTAGTGTACACATGTACAAAACCCTATCTAGTATATAAAGGCCAGAAGCACAGGGCTGGAATCCCCAGTCTTGTTCTCTTGGAGAGTTCCCACTCTTCACTACTTCATTGCTCTTACTTGCCTCTTGAATAGCTTGTGCTCAGTAGTGAGTACTGGTTGTTTCAATCTTGTTGGTCCCTTGCAAGAGGTGGTTGGAGCATTCACTTGCCATTTGTTCCCAATCAGCATCCAGGTTTACAGGGATTATCTCTATGTCGTCCATGGAAAAACTGTTGACAGCAGCTCTTTTCCTGCCGTTCTTCGTAAATACACCACACAACATCTCCATATACCTCTCACCATTGCTCCGTTCCATCAAGCTCTCAAAGCTATCTTGTGTGCTGTACTTAATTATCATGAGGACAGTGATAAATCTGATGATCCCATCGACGCATCTTTTGGTCACTCAACTGCTACGGCAAACTTCCAATATGGTCTCATATATGAAGATTTACCTGGGCTTACAGAAAACATATATTCCAATGCCATGGATGTTGCCATCCATTACCATTCATGGTTGGGTGTTGGATCATCTTCATCCCCCTCTGTCCTGAATCCCGATTTCAGGGATTCTCACCCATCTGCATCATCTCTGCAAATTGACCACCTCTCAAGTCGTCTTGAACACCTACTTCCTTTACTTGAAGCATTCGCTGACCAGTATGGCCTTGATGGTGTGACCAAGGATGAAGCCATGGATGGTTACCTACCACTTATTCAAGATACCATTTCTACCACATTGTCTCACAAGATTCCTTGGTCGGCCCATCTATGCCTGTCACCACCGCCACCACCTCCTGCTCAAGATACCATCCTTATTTACAAATCTCGAGTTGGTTACCTTCAGTCGTTATTCAAATGACCTGATCTTTTCTTCAGATCGCTACATCAAGGCCAAGCACTAGAAGTTGTTTGTAGCAGGCATCCTCATCTTGTTGTTTTGCACACCGGTGGAGGGAAGTCTGCCATCTATCAAGCCCCTGCTTTTTTCAAAGAAGACAGTTTTTGTAACAGACGCTACAAGGTCCCTCTAATTTTCCCCTATTTTTCCCTATTTT